>JAMBLF010000508.1:0-212500 GCA_030578115.1 Leucoptera coffeella
AAAAACACTGGCTGCTTGCACTCAGAACCAAAGTTTATACTTAATACTTTTTATATGCTGACAGTCGTAATATAGTTTGTTATTGCTTGTCTTGTAAAATTTCCTAAATCACTTACTAGGTTTTAGTTTGGGACAGCCAAAGCGTGCCATCATACTTGCATCAAACAAACATAATGGCGACTTAAAGGCTACAGCAGCTGTGATGCAGTGTTTATTAGGCCATGGCCTTGGGTGGGGGTTTGTTGTACAGATGGTAGAGCAGCAGGCCCAGTACGGAGCCCAGCACGTACTTCACACACACCGTTCAAGAGTGCGGACGTCAATTGAGGAACCTGCAACAAGTATATACAGTTACATATACTTATATTATTTGGTACACATTACATCAACTTAGACCCCTTCGACTTCCTGCTAAATGTATGTGTGTATGTAGATAAATATGTATATTATTATATTATTTGATTGGTACACATAATCTACAAACAGACTAACAAGCATAAGAAAAGAGTTTTCTTAACTCTACCTCTTTGCCACTTTAGCATCTAAATAGCACAAAAAAATTGCCCACATTGTTTAAACACTTTAGCATTAAATTTCTCAACTTACTTTAGTCCCAATATTTTATAAGAGGCTACATAAATTACTAGGAGTTAATGAATCCATATTGGCATTATTTGCAATGCCAATAATTTATATAGATTGATATTTACGACCTAATAAACCCTAATCTTTATTTCCATTTACAATCAGCCAAAGGAAAATCCCTTCAGAACATAATGCACAATGTAGTAAGTACTATTTGAATATTGTAAGGGACTACACTAGGGGTAGTAAATGGCTGTTCACCTGATGGACATCTTCTGCTCCACATCCGTCCGCTCCAGTGCCCGGCAGAACTCCTCGAAGCTGATCATCTGGTCATTGTTGGTGTCCGCCTCCAGGATGGTGCGCTCCGCTATGCTGGTCAACTGCTCCTCACTGTTGAATTATACAAGATGTTTTACTAGATACATAGATACTAATAAAAAATACAGTAATATGAGTAAACATTCATTAGTTGATCGGCAATCATCCACAATTAATGTCCAATTTGAAAAAACATTTGGAATTATTTTGACTCTGAGAATGGGTGAGTTTTGTTGACCACAGACACTTATTATGATGTTCAAACTTTTAAACAGATATTCCAAATGCAATGTTAAAAGTTTATCATTTAACAGAATAATCAAGATTCCTCTAAATTTTTCCCTTACCATATCTTACAAATCCTATATTATAAAAATGGTAACTCACCTAATATTAACTCCAACCATCATGTGCAGAATGGCCAGCAGCTCATCTCTTGAGATCTTGCCATCATTGTCCAAGTCGTACATGGAGAAGGCAACTATAGAAAATGAAATTAAAATCAGCAAATGGATATAACTATCATCACATGAACTAAATAGTGATTTACCAAAACATATGCTACCAATCTGTACTGAATGACTAAATATCTTTAGTACCAGTTAAAGTAAGCAGTAAGCTTCCAGCTATCACACCATCACCAATATTAATACCATCACAAACATGTTGCAAATAAGGCGAACCAAGAAATATTCTTTACAAATTCTATACAAAATGTCTAAGTCTGATCAAAGATATGTGTAACTTTAATATACAAACTTACATCTCAGCTTCTCCTCCCTGCTATTCAACTTATTCTCCCTGTTCTTCCGTATGGGCCGGAAGTGGGAGAGCACCCTCATAAACTGTAGGAAGTTCACCCTGTCATCATGGCTCTCCGCAAAGAACGCATGCACTATCCTCTCGCAGAGCGGGTTGATGGCCAGCTCCGGGATCCTCATGAAGTCCTCCCTTGAGAGTGTTCCACAGTCATTCTTGTCCAGGGATGTGAATCTGGAGTAGAGCCGCTCTATTTGGTTTGGCGTAACTGCAAGGTTAGGTTGTGGTTAATGAAGAATCAGTAGAACAGTATTAAATTTATAGACCTGAAAAAAGACCTGTTTAAGCCAGATAACCAAAAAATTACCGTATAGGTAGTTGGCTCTTAAGAAAGGTAGATATATAGATATTCTAAATTCAATAAGAATAGGAGAATAATGTATTTAGCTGCATTGAACACAATTAATTCACTTTAAAAACTCTGTGATTTTGGTCAACCATTATTGACACATTATTAAGCACATAACATACAAGTAATCCACAAATGTGCATAGGAATATAAAATATATCTAATACCTACAACTGTTAATTTTACAAACCCATTCAAATTAACATAAAATGTAATTTAGTTTAATAGTAATGATTAATATAGATGGGCTATGTTTAAAACATAACAGAAACTCAAGAGACATTTAGTCCCACCAAATTCTTAATCTTATATGCAATGCACTTGCACTCTATGATCAATTTACAGGGAGTGCTATTACCATTTGATAACAATGGGGGATCAGGACCAAAAACACTGAGAAATTTTAAACAAATCCTACTCAATTATTGTATAGTTTAGATTGTTTCTTTTGCATTGAAATTTTTTTTAATGAATAACATAAATTCAATCAATTCAACATGATTTTTAAATTATTCTGATTGTGGCTATGTCCATGATTTTTAACTTATAGTTCACCCATAATGTGAATTGTACTGATAATTAAGAATGTGATTAATAAGGTATACTTACACCCAGTTTCTTCCTGAATTTGGGCAATTTCTTCCTCCCTCAGTAGCAAAGAGGATTTATTTCCCATACTGACGAACTATCACCTACAGTAACCTTCGAACACTGAGATAAAAAAGGTTGCCGGAACCAGTTAATCTTTGATCGCTGATTAGCAATAATCCACTATTGTAAATACCTATACGATGAATTAAGTCGAAATATCGAAACTCAATGTAAAATAACAATACTAAGAAAAACAAACTTTTGAAGCACTATGGACACTATAAATGAAATATTAACAATAGTGATACAGTCAAAATAAAGGAAACCTTTTTTTAATTCTATAATTATTAAAATATTTGTGTAATTTCTGAGAAGTCTACATCATTACACTTCAATCCATCGAATCATAATCACAAAATAGTGTATTTGACTGACTGTTAGAACTGATTGCTTGTTGTCATCTAGGTGACTGACAGAACGATTCGTACATTTTTGATTCGCTCTAAAAATATAACCTAGTGTTGCTAGCATTTTTATGTATTTTCAGGCAGATGCTGAATTTGAAATAATTTTCTCATTAAATATCCTGTTTTCATCATCTGTTTATTTGATTCTATTTAATCGTTAGATTATTTGTGCTCAGAAGCAAGCTTTTAAAAATATATACACACTGTACAGTAATATATTGATAAATGTAACGTAACATAAATTACTTAAATATATAATCAAGTGTAGTCTAATAATGTAGTCTAAGTACTTAAAACTAGTATTAAATCATCGTTCTTTAAAATAAAAAATGACATCCAGCTTGGGACCTAGAAGTGAAAACCCCAGGAAGGGAGCAGTGCTCTCATTTTGTATGGCTAATAAACCTATACGCTGGAAAAGGTAGATAGGTACGTAGGTACTTCAACCAACTAGCCATATAACTTTACCAGAAGATCTTTGCATCATTGTCCAACAAACCAAGGTTTTAAAAAGTAAAGATATTTAATAAATTTATTAATAACGTACATCCACGCTTTTACTGATACATCCCATCTTGTTCATTGCGTTGATAATATTTTCTTAATTGAAAAGAAAAGAAAGTAGGTAATGCCCTTTTTATAAATCGTTATTTCAGCCCACTGTTTCAGCTAGACAACGAGGCGTATTGATAAGGCTTTCAGGGCACTGTTGCTTAGCAACTCATTCTGAATCGGAATGTTGGTAAACACGAAAGCGAGATTTTTTGTAAACAATTTTTACCGTACTATTAACAACATGCAAAGTGATTAAAACCGCAAAACCATGTCGAAATCTTCCATAGAAAAGCCAGAAATAGAGTCGAGTAAATCTCTGGAGCCAGTGATCGAAGTGAGTGAGGAGTTCACAGCCTACGAAAGCACTCCCGATATACCGTTTGAGGATGATGACTTCGAAGAGATCTCGCCGCGGGTGGTGGGCCGGAGGGAGATCAAGGAGAAGATCGACCTCGACGTCATCAAGAATGCCATGTACGAGATCGGGGTGGTGGAGCTCGCGTGGCCAGATATCACGGACCCTGTCTTCGAAACGAGGACCTGTTTCCCGAAGAGCTATTACACGAATTCGAATAAGGAGCGCCTCCTGTTGGCGTACGCGGAGAATTTTCGGAGGCAGATCAATGCTAAGTACATGATGAGGATTCCGCTACTGTTGCAGGCGCCTAATGAATGCGGATTGCAGGTGAGGGTTAAATAAATTGGTTGTCTTCACATATACGTACTTAAGATAGGACTTTTTTGCATTTTATTGCTAAAAGACACAAGTATTTATAAACGGTGAAGAGCTCACCAAATCCTTAGTGTAATGAAAATAGGGACTCTACCTAGTTGTCTTACAACAATGAAAATATAGTCATACCTAAATACTGGACGATACTAATTCATAGTTTTGTAACTCTTCTTATCTACGAACATTGAATAAAGATAAACGAGTTATCTTATTAGTTACTTTCCTTCTAAATCCTTATACTATGTACGTGATAGTCTGAACTATAGCCCTCGATTCCAGAAAATGGTGTGCACGACCATCCGACCCACGAAACTGTGCTATGCTGACACAAACACTTGCGAGGGAATAGCCAAGCTGGTGTCTGACTATTTCAACTACGAGCCTCTGAAGAAGCCCCTACTCTTTGTATGTATGTTTTCTTTTCATACACATTTGAAGAGAAAAATTGAGACAATTGCACTGTAGTATCAGATTTGTAATCGAAATATTTATGGCTAAAAAACTGAAGTTACTGATAAGCAAGTCGTAACATTGAATAATTATAACGTAGGGGCGAAAATATGTACATTTTATATGAACGTCATCTTACGTTTTTTATCGCGTTTGACGTGAAGAGAACCTTGAAGACCCTTTCTAGGTCACTTTTTTCTTTCCCATTGATGTTGTGATGTTATTAAGTAATCATTTGATAAAGAGAGCTTTCTAAATTTTCGATAACACCCTGCAAATACGAATTCAGTGCTCATTGCAATGTCTCGATTTTTTTATTTCTTTTTTAGCACGTTTCAATGTGGTGGGGAAATTCACTGTATGTAATCATTATGCACTTATACATACATGATATGTGTATGTTAACTGGACTGTACGAGTATTTCATTGAGCCAGCCAGATTTCGGAAATCGAACCAGCAACTTAGCTCAAAGATTTGTGTTTCGTAATTATATATAAGAAAATGCATAAATGAAAGTGTGATCACAGTGTGTGACATGTTTCCTAGATAAACCTTAATAAAACCACTGAAGCAGTTAATCAATCATTTTATAATATAATTTATGCATTTGTTAATATTATGTACCATAACTTTTTATATATAGAAATACCTACAAAACGTAAAATATACATAAACTGAAATAACGTTCATTACTAGATGCTTGAATGTCAATTTAAAAGCGAATAAATGTTGAATATTACGACTACTTTTCATTCATATAGGACCTAAATACGTATAAGCGTGGATTTGAAATCATAGATATTATACTGATTAATTTCATGAAAATAAATAAATTTATAAAACATTGAAAGTCTCAAATAGAATGGCTGTGGGTTTCGTAGCAAAAGTAAACAGTCCGAGATATAAAAAGTTCAGTTTCATCTCGAAACCATTTTTAAGGTTAGCCAAATAAAAAGAAAGAAGACATTCGTAATAAGTCAATAAAAAAAAGTATACGAGTACGTAAGAAGTATGAAGAATTAGAATATTTAGTTCAACCTAAGAAATGGTATTTCAACGAGTGCATTAATAAAACAAACAGTAAAAATCAATGTTCATTTTTATTTCTCATTAACGGTTTACTTTGGGAATGAATTAGCTAACTTAGCCACGTCCAATGGGACTCAACATGAATATAATCAGTACAAATAATGATTACCATCACAAAAGATAAAGTGGTACGAATATTGATTTTGTTATTGGTAAGGTACCTGTAATCAGACGCATTTTATCTATTTAACAATAATTATCATTGCAATTGACTTAACTAAACCGTTTATACATGAAGCAGTAAACAAAAAGTTCTTAAATCTTAGTCTTATTATTAAATTAATTTAACCTTATATAAAATTATCATTGCCGTTATTAGTATTTTAAATTACTACCCGTAATTTTAGAAATGCGTTAAAATTGTAAATTCAGTACACATTGGTCGGATCTAGATAGCGCTTTCCTACATTTCTCATGTTCCTTAAAGTTGATTTGTTCAAATTATCAGGTTTCTTCTGGGTGGTTCTGTTCTCAAACATAGAAGTGGCCCAGTTGCGTATTCTAGCTATCATATTTGAGTACTGGGATAGAAGACTTGTAGTGTAAGATTTAGTGGCCATTTTGCGCTCTGGAAATACGGAAATTATCTTAATTACACACATATATTTACATCTCCTACGGAATAGGCAGACACTGTCAACTTAATCGCAATGTTGAATAATTCTGACTAATCTCTCAGATTTTAAAAAAGCAAGTTGATAACAAAAATAATAAAACGTCTATCGCTCTTACACTACAATAAGATGGAAGGCTGGTCAGAGATAGGTAAAGGGCGTTATTGAGCAATACACTGAAAATTATATTATTTCCGTATTTGTGTATGGCTAGACCAGAAATGATGAAAAACAATCAATCAATATCCTCGTGAATTCAAAAATAAAAAAGGAAAACGACATACGATGTTTGCATGTATAGTTTCACGTCTTTAATTCACTTTTGTGAAGATAGAACCTAGGATACAGAAGATTGCTATTGTGGTGCAATATAAGTGAAATCGTTCAATAGATTCCATAAACCCAAAGTCTATTTTTATAATTCATCGGAAGAAAACGGCAAGTTAACATTTAATTTAAATACCAGCTAGCATGGCTGCAATTCTTGAAGGTTTCTGTTATCATGATATAGTTAAAAAGAGGCACTTACCGAGATATATAGTGATACTAATATGAAGCGGTTGATTGGATACTTTTCCTTAAATATCTAATTGTAATGCGATGTTTCTACTACAGATCGTCCGGCTCGTAAAATTCAAATGAAATTCAAACATTGATATTGTGTACCCTACCTGCTAACAGTAATTGTTATTGATAATTTAAAATCTACCGTTCCAGAAATAGTGGATATTATTTAACCTCCGATGCAAAAGTTCATAATAAGTTTGAGGGTGTGTGTTAGTGAGTTTGTATTTTTTCGTACATACTCATCACACCTGATTCACTTTAGAGGGGTACGCAGATATCACGGATCCCCTTCTGTCCCGATGCTGATACACCACTTTCGCTTTTGACACTAATACATATGGTTACATGGAAATCATCGCAGAATGTCATATATTTGGGGTACGTACACTTATAATTCGTTTTGTCAATCTAATATCATTCTCTGATCCAAACTAATTTGTGCATGGTTATTATGTTTACTTCTTGATAGTAGGTTGTGACGCCATTTTTTTTGTTTATTCGGCTTATTACTTATAATCCTCAATTAAGAAACGCAGTTAGTTGCCATTAGTTTACGTCAATACATGTATAAAACCTACAAATCCATAACATATAGTACAAAATGAAACTCTTCAGTAATTGTTACCATCATTTATTCATCCTTAACATGTCAATAATACTTATTATTATTTAAAATTCTAAAACCATTACGCTTATTTTTAATTCTAAGTAAAAATATACAAAATACAATAACAATTCCTACATTTCGCTAGCAATGTAATGTACTAAGTATATTTGTTATAAAACTAAGACTGTACAATAATTCATGTAAGAGGCACATTCTTATTCTCGAGTTTGAAACAACCAATATAGGATGTCGTAGGTCGTTACCAGAACCGCTGAACATGCGTCCACTACAATGCAAAACCAAATATAATTTATGTATTATGATGATAATAGGTGTTAGTTAAGCGGGTGTTACATTGGCCTGGACATAGTGTTAAGGGATCTTAAACAGCTTACCGTGAATGAATGGCTCTCACACTGTTAAAAAAGACGACTTTTCGCTAAAACGAACTTAAACATAAAAATCCAAAACTACTACTAAGAGTAAAATCACAAACAGTTAATTAAACTTTTGTGATAATGGCTGAAAAATTAAAAGGAAGACTGGATATTCATGTGTCGATGTTCTTTTGATTCAAATTAAATTCAATTTATAATAAGTTTGAGGGAGTGTGTGTGAGTGAGTTTGTATTTGTACAAACAGCTAATCTAAAATCCCACACCTATAATACGAGTAATTACGAGTATATATAGATAACAGACTAAAACCGCTCACAGTATAATTTCGCATTGGGGTACATGAACTGTCGATTTCGACGAGCAAATATCTTTTATACATGTGAAGACAAACTGTTGATAAAAGAAATGCAACTCACTCCATGTTTAATATACCTCATAAACCTTTAAGGACCCTTATTAAATAATCCTCAAAGTGAAAAAGCGCTCATACGCTGCAATAAAAGCGTGTTAAGTTCTCGTTAAGTTACACATCAGCTCGAATGGATACCTAATCAAGTTGTAGCCATAATCCTTCGAAGCTACTAGATCAGATCAGAGAGGGAGTTCACTAAGGCCTAATTGCCTGGTAATATCCGTGCTTGGCCATTGTTCTGACAGCCCGAAGTCGGTCTATTGTTTGGCGGAGCATCTCAATGTCTTGCTGGGTCAGATCTCCCCGGTTCACGTTCTCGGCCATTACCAGGACGCCCTCGAACCGCTCCAAAAGGTCCTCGAGGAAGTCGCACCAGATAATTTCGGCCTCGTCTGCAATTATCTCGCTCATCATATGGTCAAGGGTGCAGTCGGGGGACGGGTCGCAAACCATGTTGGCTTCTGCAATAGGCGTACCAGGATTAGTACGTGGTAACAATTGTATGGGATAGGGTGATAAAATTAGTAAATGAGTATAGCTATCTAAGTATGTTTAGGTGATATAAAATTGAAATGCGTCAATTGTATAACGAGGTACAGTGTCGTCAGGAATCAGAGTGTGAGAGAAGTGAGAATCACAATAGTCACGCTTTCAGAGCTTTGCACGGCGACATGGAACACTGTTTGTCACCTTAGGTGCCGCCTATGTGGATAAAAGAATCTTATTTGTGAAGGGTCCTATTTGATACGGTCCCTTCCCAAATATTATGCTTTTCAAAGCATTGTGGTATATAAGTCCTTTTTCTTCCCAAATAAAAAATTATACATATAATAAAGCATTTATTTACAGCCACAAAAACATACACAATACAAATATTTTACAAATCAAACTTACAAACTAGGGGGTATAGCTTGTGCATGCTATTGTCGCAGCAAAAAGGTTCTAACTCAGCTGGGTATGTACGTTTGGTGACCATCGCAACGCTGATTTTATGTTAGAACCAACAAGGAGGGCAATATTAACAATAAGAGCTTAATAAACATACATATTAATAAGTGTGAACTGTAAATAAAATATTGTGTTACGTATTGTAATAACATATTGAAAATATACAGTACATAAATGTTTTTTAATGTTTACATTATGTGTGCAATACATATATCTACAAATACATACAATACAGAGATATATAACGTAAAATATTAAAACATTAAAGTGTCACAAACACATGTCATTGTCCAGTCAACACAGTGCAGCGGCCGGATCGAGGGGCAACGTTGGGAGCACACGCCTCCTTTTGCTGGCTGAGGAAATGTTCTCTGAGTAACTGTTTAAGCCTTGGCTTAGATGTTACTCGCCTCATCGGTGGGGGGATGTTATTCCAGCACTTAGAGGCGGCGTACTTGAAAGCACCCCTGAAGGCAGTGGTGCGGTGTCGGGGCAAAACAAGCGGCGGCACACACGCGCGGGATGACTTAAAATGCTGGGATCGCCACGTTAGTTTTTTTGAATAAGTATTGCGGTTGTTTAGTGTGAATGATATCAAAGAGTAGGCAACTAAGAAGTAGTTTTTGTCGGTTTTCAATGTTAAGTAGTCTGTAACTATTCAAGAATGGTGAAACATGGGTTCGGGGTGGAACGGGGAAACAGTAACGGGCACAAGCATTCTGCACACGCTGCAAAAGCCCACGAGTCTTCTTGTACAGGCACGGGCCGTACGCTGTCAAGGCATAATTGAGCTTGGACAATACCAAAGTCTCGCAAAGCCTGACACGCAAGTCTACACTCAGAAACCCCCGACACTGATATAAAACCCGCAAACGATGGAAGCACGCAGAAACCAGCTGAGCGACGTGCTTCTCAAACCGCATCCCACTATCCATCACGACACCCAGGCTTCGAGCCTCCTCAACCCTGTCTATGGCGACACTGTTGACAAAAATACGTGGGCCCCTCAACAAGACACCAGACACCATTCGCTGGCTGCCCAGCACCATGTACTTGGTCTTGACAGGGTTGAGGACCAGACAGTTGCTTACAGACCAGTCATACACCTTTCTCAAGTCCTCATTCAGTGCTTCTATAGCAGAGTCAAAATTATTCATGTCAATATGTGTGTAGAGTTGAATGTCATCGGCATAGATATGATATTTACAGTTAGTTATGTGTAGTGCAATGTCAGAGGTATATAAAATAAATAATAACGGACCTAGGATAGAGCCCTGTGGGACTCCCCTACAAGTCGTGTGAACTGTCGAGTGTATTGTGGTACCGTCTGGCCTTGTCAATGAAACTACTTGTTTGCGTCCGTTTAAATATGTTTTGAACCATTCAATAGTCAAGTCGTTAAAGCCGTAATATTTTAATTTTGCCAATAGGAGGTCAATGTTCAAACAGTCAAAAGCACGGGAATAGTCCAATAGCACGAGTATTGTTGCGCTATGATTGTCCTCGTTTGTCAAAATGTTGTCAAATACGTCCATCAATGCAGTGGTGGTGCTATGCTGTCTCCGAAAACCAGATTGATAAAGTGGTAGAATGTTGTGTGTATGTACGTACTCCGTTACCTGCCCATGCACCACCTTCTCAATGATCTTAGACAAATAAGGCAAAATACTGATAGGCCTCAAATCCGAAACAACAGCAGGGTCGTCGCCCTTAGGGATTGGCCTGATCGTTGCTGTCTTCCATGCCTCTGGGAAGACACCCGACGCGATGGAAGCGTTCACAAGCCCCGTTATAGTCTCCAGCATTTCTGGCATCATCAGGTGAACCATGTCCCTTGATATACCATCATAACCGACTGCATCACTCTTAATGGACCGGATCACCCTAGCCACGAACGCCTCACTCACCGTATGCAACCCAAAAGTCGAAGAACCGAAACGACCCTCATGAAAAGAGCGGAGCAGAGCAAGTGGGGATGATGTGGGGCCTGGGGTGTCAAGGAAGTGTTGTGCAATGGCGTTTGGGTCGTCAAAGTGTGGTGGTAGTTCTTGTTTGGGCTTAAAGTCCACAACGGAATTGCGTAGTGTTTTCCAGAGAACTTTCGGGGTATTTAGGTACTTGTTTACGTGAAATTCAAAGTAAGCTCTCTTTTCTGTTTGCATACATGTGGTCACAAACTTTCTCAGGTCCTTATACTCTCGCAAATGAAGCTCAAGTTTAGATTGTTTGTATTTGTTGTGTGCTTTATTTCTT
Organism: Leucoptera coffeella; assembly: GCA_030578115.1. Lineage (NCBI taxonomy): Eukaryota > Metazoa > Arthropoda > Insecta > Lepidoptera > Lyonetiidae > Leucoptera > Leucoptera coffeella. Next base: position 11,760 of record JAMBLF010000508.1, read on the forward strand.
AATTGCATCAGATGCCTGATATTGCTTGTGAGCCACGGTTTGTGTTGAGAGTCATGTTTACCCTTAAAGGATGTCAAAGGTGCATGTCGGTCAAACAGCATAGCCACTAAAGCATTAAGATGAACCACCATGTCATTAACAGTGTCATGCCGTTGTAACACAGTCCAGTCAATTTGTCGTAAGTCATTGTTGAATAAATTAATGTCAATATGTTTGATAGGGCGATATGTTATGGTTTTTCTGAGCTGCTTCTGCCTGGCTATTTTTATTGTGGTAGTTACAATAGCATGCCCACCCAGCTCAGGTATACGTGTTGTGTCTGTGTTGATGACGCGAGTTGACGATTGGCAACAGATTAAATCAATGAGGGTTGCACTGTGACTGGTGAAATGTGTCGGCTGAGTAACCGTGTTCCTAAGTCCCGTTGTAGTTAAAAATGTCATAAGTTGTTTCGTCAATGCACATTGCGAGTCCAAAATATTAATATTAAAGTCACCTAAAAGAATTATATGTTCGTACGAGTTAAATGTGGTCATAGTTTCTGTCAAAGCGTCAAAGAATGTGGCTGCGTCAATCCAGTTAGGCCGATAGGCGGTGCCAACCAACACCCTCACGGTGCCGATGCAGACCCTCATCCACATCTGCTCTACGGTGGGATGGGACGACGGATGACGCAGCACTGTAGCCCTCAGTAAAGAAAGTTCTCAGAAAGTAAAGAAATTATTTCATATATGTTCGCTTGGCGACAGATATTGACTCCTACGCACTGCCGAGCACAAAGCCAGCATATTAAGTCAGAACCTACGGGATAATTAAATAGGGGTGAATGAAAAAATAGGATTATTCCACTTTATGTTATTAATATGAAATGGGAATTACTTACTATTTAACTAACTCAGTCTACATCTGCGATACTCGGGATGCGTGGGTTTTATAAAACGTCAGCAATACAATACATAAATGTATTATGTTCTAATTCACAAATGATGATATATGGTACGGCCTCACCGCGTGCGTCAAAATTGTAAAAGAACATCAGGGGCCGAAAAATGTTAATTATTTTATATCTACCTTCATAAAAGATATTTGATTATATGTATCGCTATACACTAGACTGTAACTTTACTCGTGGTTTTAGGAACCAACTATAATTAGCTGCCTTTCGTAACGACGTATATATACCGAGTCCGATTTGATGGTTTGAGTATTCACCAATTAGCAAAGTAGCCTTTAAACATTTAAATATCAACGCACAGATGTCGCTACTCTAGTAAGGCTATTCGAATATAGATGGCAGTAAGAGCAATGTTGTAAAATAAAAAGTTCATAATGGTAACTTTTTTCTCTATAATCATAGTGATTTGACATTTATTACTATTTAGAGATCCCGCCACATAAATTGGCAGTAGCCAAACTTGGAACTAAATATGACGTTGCCGCCATTGCGTGTTATTTTGTATGAAAGGTAAATTTAGTATTACCAGCGTTGTGTTTTTTGCCCACTCTTTGTAATTTTTATGTTTGTTAAGGGTGATTATAATAAATTGATTTCCGGAGTTTCTTGTTAGTTCTTCTCCAAGCTAGGGTCTCCGCTGATCTAACCTCGGTAAAAAATATGTAAAGACATTGCTCAGTGCCATGTTTGAAATAGTTTTTTTAATTTATACTTAGATCATAAGATAACTTTCAAAGAGAGCTTGTGATATTTATAATTTTGAATATATTATAGCAGATGGGGGCGTCGCCGCAGTTGCATAATTCACTGTTGCCAGTAAACACGCCAAAACTAGCAATCACTGTGCCATACGGCTCGATACATTATAGATTTCATTTGTAACGGTCTTTGGTTGCAGAGCTATAAACTCAAATAAAACAAATTAATATATCAAAGTCAAAATATGTTTATTTAAAATAGGCCCTATCACAAGCTCTCTTTGAATGTTATCTTTTGATCTAAGTATAACAACAATAAAGATTATTATTGTTAATTATAAAAATAATAATCTTTATTGTTGTTATCCTTAGATCATATGATAACTTTCAATAAGAGCTTGTGATAGAGCCTATTTTGAATAAAAATATTTTGACTTTTGACTTTGATATATTAATTTGTTTTATTTAAGTTTATAGCTCTGCAACCAAAGATCGTTACAAATGAAACCTATAATGTATCGAGCCGTATGGCACAGTGAGTGCTAGTTTTGGCTTGTTTACTGGTAACACTGAATTACACGACTGTGGCGACGCCTCCAACTGCCAATTTATATGGCGGGATCTCTATATCCTATTAGATGCATTCAGATATTTCAGCCAGACAAATAAGAAGAAACGGTCGAAGTGTCGCTAAGTTTTCAAATTGCTTATCAAAAACAAGGTGGTATTGAGTGATATCGTGTTACTTTGTTTTACGTGAAGCTATTTAAAGGGATTCGTGCTAATGCTCCTGCGAATTGTGGTGCGATGAGACTTTCAAATAGTAATATAATAGATTGACAATCTTCAAGTGTGCGATGTAGGAGTGATTACAAATGCCGTGAACATGCAATTATTGTATATAATAAATTTGAGATGAAAAGTGATTGAAAAGAAACGACTTTGTTTATTTGGCTTTTTATTGTTGTACACATCGAACTTATTAATATTTCCAAGCAACCAGGAATTCTCATTTAACAATTTTCGCCTTAAGCTACTCGTGGAATGCCGTACGTTGTACTAAATTTTCCTACATGTCATCACAGATTAGTTTATTTACAATCTTAAATCTAGAAACTAGAGTGTCCCTTTCGGCAGGTATCTTTGGTGCGCTCGCTGCTCGCCAGGGGGCGCAGGCGGCGCGTGAGGTAGCGGGGGCCGAGGGGGCGCGGGGCTTCTAGGCGCCCTTGCCGGCTGCGGAGGCGGCGCGGTCGCGGGCCGCTCGCATCTTGGTGGCGACGGCGCGCATCTGGCTCACGTTGAGGTGGGTGACGATCTGGCTGCCGCACTCGTCCAGGATGGCCAGCGTGTCCTCCATGTTGCTGAGCGCGCGCTCCAGCTTCTCGTTCCAGAGCGCGGCCTCCGCCTCCGAGCTGAGCGGCCGCACCCCCGCGCTCGACTCTGTGGCGGTGGACGTGATGCTGCCGTTGGTGAGCAGGTGGTCGAGCACGGAGCCCTTCTGCATCCGCTCGGAGGGGGGGCTGCTGGCGGGCAGGCGCCGCTGCTCCTCGCGGCCGGAGCTCAGCTGCGTCGCCAGGATGCTGTTGTTGCGCGGGGCGGTGGCGGCCGGCGGTGGGGCGCGCATTCTGTCCGCTGGCGAGGCCACGCCGCCGCTCATCCGCTGCTGGTTCTGCCCGTAGTAGTTGTAGAGCCAGGCGACGTGGTTGGGCGTGGCGGCCGCCAGGTCCATGTTGGCGAGCGCCGCCTGCTGGTACCACGCCATGAACGACTCAGCGGAGGTGTCCTGGCGCTTGGCCCTCGCCTGGCCCTCTGCGCCGTGGCGCGCCCTCTCCCGGGAGCGGCCGCTCGCCGAGAGGTTGAGGGGGGCGCCGTGCGTGGGCCGCGGGGAGCGCACCGAGCGCAGCGTGCTGGCCGCCAGCGGAGTGATGGAGGAGGCCAGCTGCGTCAGCAGAGAGGCGCTCGTGGCCATCTCGGCCAGGCTGGCGCTCATGAAGTTGGGGAGCAGGGGCAGCCCCGCGAGGCCCACGCCGCTGGAGGGGGTCTTGGCCCCGCTGTCGGCCTCCCTGCGGCCGTTGCCCACCGGGGAGGTGGTGGCTGTGTCGGTGCGCTCGGCTGCGTCGGCGGGTGCCGCGGCGGGGGACGGAGGGCTGGCGCTGGGCGAGGTGAGGGCCAGCGGCACGTCGTCGCACAGGCGCTTGGCGGGGGACTCGCCGTCCATGCTGCCGGAGGACTCGGGCGAGGAGCGGCTGCTCTGGTAGCGGAGCTTGTTGATGTTCTTGCACCAGCCGCGGAGGGTGCTCTCGGGCACCCGGATGTCCCTGGCGACGGCGGCCTTGCTCTCGCCGTCCGCCACCCGCTGCACGGCCGCCATCTTCTCGGCGTTGGACAGCGTGCGCTGCGGCCGCTTGCCCTTCGACAGCGAGCTCCGGCACCTGCAACACGAGACACCGACGTCACCACACATGCTCACTGATGCTCACTCGAGGCGAGAGAAAGAGATGTCGACTGGGCACGGAGTGAGGAGGTAGCGCCCGCCCGACCTAGGGCAACCGCGCAACAGTTGCGGCCGTTGACTTAACCTTGCGCAGCCAAACGACCGGCACTCGGTCGCCCACAGATGGCGCCACCGGCCCCCGCCCGAGCGCCCTTGCACATAACCATTCATCTTTGTTACACTTAACTTTACAATTATAAGCAAACTATAGTAATACAACTGTACTCAATAACCCAAAAATGGGGAGAAAAGGAGAAAAAATATTACATTATATTTTATAATTAACTTTAACGGATTCTTATTACTACTGTATTATTTTGAACACAGCTGCTGTGAGCTTTCATAAATATTAGCGACAACAGGCAGCCAAATTTAGCAAGGCTGTTTTTAAATTCATTTTTATGGTCACGTCGATGTATGTTTTACAGTATTGAAAGAATCAGACACAAAATACAATAAATGCAAAAGATGTGGGTATTATACGATATTTCGACTAAAAAGGTCTCGACTATCATAATTGCTATTCATTGTAAACAACTTAGCTATAATTAACATTCTTAGTATATATTTGAAGTAACACAACTTAGTTTTTAAAAAAGGACAATTACAATTATACTACTATTAAACGTAACAAATTAAAAAGCGCACTAAGTTCTTGTACGTTATCACTTTATGCATTATCAAAATTAATTCAAAATTCAATTCAAACATTGAACCAAACCTATCAAAAACCAAACAAACCACAATCAGCGGTTAACAAATTTCAACAAAATACAAATCTCAACTACACAAATTATTCTCTTAAACACTGACCTGTAATCCAGCGGTGCCGGTTTCTGTAGATTAATATCTAAGTTAGCCAGTTTGATGTTTACTAAACACTGTAACGAAATTTACACTCGCGGTGCTGACGCGATGACAGAGACGTGCGCTCGCTAGCAGCGTCGACTACGGACTGAGGAGAGATTGTGTCGCGAGCCGCGAGTGACCAGCGCCTCCCGCCCCGCGCCCCCCGGACTTATCACCAATTAATGCACACCGGTGCACTGGCTGACTCATGGCGAGCCCAAGCCCCACGCACGAGATTGCTATGCCCAAGTCTCACTGGAACATACTTAGTCTCTAAGACGTAGGAACATTAATTTGTTGCCTTTTTTAGGATATAGGTAGTACTAAAACACTAGAACTAAACATACATCACGCCCGTTTCTCTTAATCTATGACTAAACTTGTAACCAATATTCCATAAGAATGCCAACCAACTGCGGCAGTAATGCCAGATATGATCTAAAAGTAATGGTTACGAAAGAAAGCAGCTGACAATATTCTATATAGATCAGTATCGGAAATCTAGAGCGACCTTGTACTGTGTGAACTCTTATTAAATATCTGCTTTTCCTATCTTAGTCAATAAATAATTTGCAGTATTCATGTTGAAAACATTTACAAATGTGTCCACTCAATCAATGTATGATATTTATTACCTTAGCCAGAGATACTCTTAATCCAAAGTAAAACAAACATTGTCCTAGAAACGTATAGGTTTCATTCTGTATACTAGTTCTTTATCCATACATTGTTAAAGTTATTATATGACTTGACTGTGAACGTCTTAATATGCTACGAATCACGGCGCAATCAAAGCAAACACGCGTTTATATTAATTCGTAGTAGGCGGTCTAAGAAATTGTATTCAACCGTTAATGAATAATATTTTTGTATCGTTTGTATTTAAGATGCATTATGATAGATTTTTGAACAGGAAGTCGATTCTAAAACGAATTTATTTACTATCCAAAATGTATGAAATAAGGAAAAAAACTGGTTCTTGAACCGCGGTTTTATTAAAAGAAACCATGGGTGTATTTATTGTGTCCAAAACGTAAAAGTACATTGCCTTATTTACTATATATTGAATCTGAACTGTTTGGTAGTAGTTCAATAAATAATAATAGGTTTTTGTTATATATTGTAACATAAAAGCCTAAAGCTCAAGTAGTCTAAAGCAATAAAATCATAAAACTTTTAAGAAATGTAAAACAAGTAGAAAAAAATAGTGAAGTTGCGCAATCGAAATAGTTATTCTAAGAACTTGTCTTTTTTAAGGTAGTGCTGTCTATTTCTGAAATGTTTGCTTTAGTAAAAGTGGACTTTGAAGTATTTAACTGAAAAGGGATAAAAATTTGAACCTGAGTAGGTAGGTGTTTTTCTATTTTTTAGGTCTTATGAACCTCTGTTAGTCTGAGAATTAATTAAAATGCAAACTAGCCACATTTCTTATTGTTACTAAGGTGCGATTTCCTTAGTCTCTTGTATGTTAAAGTTTGAGAATAAGAAATATCTATTCCGCGAGATTCTGTCCACCCTGAAAGGAACGAAAAGACGTGCTTATATGTAATGTGGCTGGCAGAAGGGTCTCGCCATGGAATCGGCAGGAAGCGGCGATTCGCTCTTTCGGACAACGCAGCGCGGAGCCCAAGATGTATGAAAAGCTATCGAAATGGAGTAGCCCCCTTCAATATAGTAATACTACAACATAGTACTATGTTACTAAGTAGGATTCAAAGCAATTAGAATGCAAGAAGCATTATCATATGATACTGATATGTTGGATCATTGTACCAAGTTAAATTTTATTGGGAGTATTCAAACTCAAATCTTTTTATAAGAACTATAACTGTATTATTGAGTATTCAAAAGCTTGCAATTGACACATTAAACTATATACATTATCAGACATGTTGTGTTACAAAACTTAATACACATGTTTCACATTATTTACATTAATGATATGACTGACATACACATGCATTCTTTAACACTTTCAACTAATTAGAAGATCATCATATACATATATCTAAGTTAGTGGCTTCGATATAATAAGTCCTAGTTCCTTTGTCTTCTTAATACCACATCCTTGCGACTTATGCATCGTGCGGCGTCTGTCCGCGGGTGATTTCGTTATCGGCGCCCCCCGGCGACAGCGCGGAGCCTCCCCCCGCCCCGTCCCTCATTAGCCGCGACGCCCGCTCAGCAAGGCACCACCAATACGTATTTCCTACCCACTGCATACTAACTAACAGTCATCGAATCACTATGTATCGTAGGCTTTCTAGAGAAAGTAAAAGGCCTGTAGCTAGGTTCCATGCATGCATACTTAGAAAAGTGCAGTCTTTTGTTAATTAGAAGACGATCATTTCGTATCCTGTCACCAATTCTCGTTATAATGACGTCGCCACTACGGTGGTTAGTTAGCTGACGAAGGAGATATTGTTACCAAGGGTTTGTCCACCCCTAAAGGAAAATACAGACGTGAGTGCTATGAACGTTTATGGTAACAGTCTCAGTCCATCAAATAATAATGACTTGTGCACATAATCCGTCGATAAGAGCGTGGCCGTCCCATGATGGTTGGGGCTGGCTTTGTCTCAGCTATCTGCCCGTCGTGCGGTATGCGTCGCCCAGCGGCCGCCGTAATGGCGTCAGGCGTCGTTTGTCTGCCCGCCGCGTGATAAATAGATCCGTGAAGGGTAATTGCGCCCTTTGGCGGAAAAAATCCCAACGCGCACCGCGGCCATTAACGAGCGGCTCGATTCTACTGTGACATGTTAGTAACATGCACAAAACATAAGCCCCCGCGAGGTATGCAGAGGTTCAAGAATCTATCTTTGAATCTGCGGATGTTAACCAACATCTAATGTGAGAGGTTGTAAACCGAGGCTATATGCACAAGCAACAAACAATGACCAGTCTGTTGTTCTTTTCTAAGGAATACCGTAGGATCTCACATGATGTATTTCATATGGTTCGAGCATTCCCCGAGTTGTAGTTATTACCACGAATAAAAGTTACAAGTAACGTTTTTATTTATTTCCCAGGCTAGCGATTAATGTACGTCGTATGGCTACATTTCGGTTTGAATGTTTAGGGTGTGTTGCACAAGGTAGACACCGTAAATATTCTTGATAGGCAATAGTGAGTATTTTTATAGGACCACCTCATGTTACGTTAGGTGTAAATGCATTTTTATTGATCATAAGCACAAACTTTCTCAAATATCAGTGAGATAAATGAAACTCAGATAGGTACTAATTGTAGCACCAAACTATGTCTACCACTGGGTTTTGAATGAAATTATTATATTGCTAGGAACAGAAAAAATGCTATCCGTAAACTCTGCATGCCCCTAAGTAGTGAGAAAGACACAGAGCATTTCGCTGCGTGCACAAACGAACCCGAAGGTTCCGAAGAATCTCTCGGCAAATTTACCCTATTGTCGTTTCATTCCTAAAAATGTTGTTTCTTATCAGCTGCATGTAGTAAAACTTCTTTTTCATTCACTCTAGGAATTTTGCTTTTGTCTCCATCGTGCGTCACTGGGATTAGGGCCCAGCGTCGCGAAGGGGGCCCCCGGGAAATGGCCGAACGCCATATTGGAACAATGCGGGCGGCCTCACGAAGATAATAGGGCATACTTTGGACTGCGCATTGATTTGCAATTATATACTGTCTCTATTTTCAGCGTAAAAACAAAAAACGGCGACGCCTTTTAAGAATTATGACAATGTATACTTAAGCAGAACAAGGAAGTTTTATGGTTCCACGTTTATTGGAAATGTCTCACGGGCATTTTTTGTTAGAGTCAATATCTAAGAAATTTTATGTACGTAGGCCAGCCATACTCCAACGCTTCCAAGAAAATCATTAACAGCCTGTTGAGTTACAATAAAGTGGGCCATATATATGACATGACAATATTTCATGCGAAAATTTTTTTCTTTGACTTTCAATAAGTGATTTTATGATCCTTATGTTGAATAAAAAGCATTTCATTTCATCAGCTAACATGGGACTAAAAGCGTAATTAATACAGACTTTATTCAACCATTGAAAATACTATCATCATAGTATGTATGTAGTTACATAGTAGTATTAAATGATATAGCTGGTGTCAGTGGAATCGAGGTGCGCGTGGTCGGTGGCGAGGCGCGGCGCAATCGCGAGCTCATCTGCTCTTCCTAGAAAGGCACCGCCAGTGCTGTCGAGGCACAGTCGCACACCGTCCGACATAAGGATAAGCAAATCTTTGTTCATAAAAGTGATAGGTGTAGTGTGATTGCTAAGTACACTAGAATATGAATTTAATTGGTGACGAATAGAATGGTATTAATTTCAATTTACTCTAGTATTACTAACTGTTCCAATAAAGCTGTAGTTATTATAAAACAACAAGGCCTTTGAAAATCGTAGGTGTCTTACAATCGTTCCTTAATAACTTGTCCTGAGGCTTGTCCTTCATAGTGCTCATATTATATCATCCAGACATTGCAACAACTTCGGCACGTAGGTCACAAAAAGCCAATACTTGTTCACTCAAAAGTATATGCTTTGAACCTAAGCTTATTTGTAGAGAAATGACTTCTCATTATCTTATCCATCCCTAATCGTTACACATATAAGCTAAGTTAACAAGTCATATCTTTCGAAACCCTTGGTAGAGTCGGCTCCCACCGCCAGTAGCTCCGCTGCGCTAGCGGGCGAGGTGAGGCGCGTCGTCCGCCGGCGCTTTTTGCGGCCCCCTCCCTCCCCCCGCGGGTCGCGTGATCCTCGCGTCAAGTGGGCCGCCCTGACATGCAACTGGATCTGTACCAAGGGGCTGAAACTATACCTCTATAGCTAGGGGTGTAAGGCTTTGTCGAAGCTTCCAAAATGCGGTACTGTTCTAAGAATATAACGTACATATTCCTAGATAGGCAGACTTGGCTTAGCTGATTGATATCCATGTTCTTCGTGACCTTGCTCTGTCTACCATAAGCCAATAGTAGGTTCTTCTAAAAACACACACATATGCTACCCTAGTTATGACTATGTTAATGTGTCAACCCCCATTGTTGGTATTGGGGATGACAAAATCAAATGAAAATGCGTTAGTAGACTTAAACTTCCTATTATTCTTAAACTTAATTACATATTGACAGAAATTCTTAAAAACCGGTGCCTAGTACGTTAAAAGTTCGGATTGCGAATGAATGAACATACAGTTGTTTTCACAACATTCGATACTCGACTATTACAAGTCCAGTTCAGACGCTATCTCGTGGTTTGAGCTCCTGTTAAAAACAAAAGAGCGATCGCGTTACGCAACGACCGCATCTCATTCAGCCGGCCATTGTCTCGACAGATGCCCATCGGGAGAATCGAATACTCTATCCCACGGACGACAGACTAGCAACCTAATCGATCATGTATATACAAGTCTGTAATCGCCAATGAGGTGGTCTAAATAAGAGGTTCGGACTTACCTTTTCTATTATATAACCTGGTGTTTGGGAGACATTTGACTGAAAGTAATTAGCATATAAGCCAACATCTTCCCTTTATAAGACATTTGCAAACGCCAGGAAAGACATCTGAATCTCTGTATATGCCAAATGGGCACCAAGGTCCTGCTCTAACCGTCAGGGACGACGTCAAAGGATGTAAAAGTTCCTTAAAAAGCGAAAGAATTGAAGTTGGCTTAATGAGTTGAGCGCTGTTCAAATTAATTAGATGAGTCTGCGCATTTCATTTCTACCATTTTCTTCCACCCGTCATACAAAGGAGTAATGGAATAGAAATAGTAATTTTGATGCTGGAAGTTTCATCTTATTCCAAACGAGTAGATTGATTCACAATCGCACCTCTTCATTCCTTTCGTAGAGCCCTCGGAGACATAATATATACATATTATGTCTCCGAGGGCTCTACGAAAGGAATGAAGAGGTGCGATTGTGAATCAATCTACTCCTTGCCCACTTTTATCCTTGGCTTGAGTTTGATGATATTGATATGCAATTAGTGACAGGTTGTAAAACTCTCAATTGATTCCATTGACCAATAGTCCCTCCAACTTCAAGCCAGAAGGATCAGCAGCTAGATAGCTTTCAATGTACATACATGTTGCCTAGCACGTATACTTGTAAGGCTGGTTTCCCCTCAAACTATTCGTCGGCGGAGGTGGAGGCATGAGTCGCGAGCTATGCGGGGTAGATAAGGAGATAATTCGTGGAGCCAGCAGGTAAGCGGCGTCACGGCTGAATCGGCTATTACCGCGCTCCGCTCCTTTCGAAAATGGCGGCGGCGAGTGACGCGAAATGTAAATCGCCCGCCATCCGGTCGGCGGCAATTTCGCTCGCGGCCTACTCTCCCACGTCAGCCAGCAGAGCTTTTGTCTTGCAACGGAGGCGTCTATTCGGGAAGAGATAAACTAAAGGAGGCACAGACCCACTTTTTATAGATATAAGTAAAAGTTGTAGTGATTATAGTATTTGTCCGAATCAAATAGGGTTTGTTGCGAACATTATTTGCCAGTTTTGTAAATTTGAGTGGTGTTGTGAATATCCAATCGCTAATTACTTTATAATTAGTAGATATGTTTGCATGTATAAAGCACTCTCCGAAAGGTTCTAAGTTGTAAACAAATCATTAGCAAGCTTACAAGACAACTTTCCGTAGTAATTATTTATTCTACAACATAAAAAAGCGACTAATTAGCCGTCATAAAGTCATTAGTTAAACACTTGTTAAATGCTTTGTTATTATGTTGCTATAAAGCAAAGCATTGCATTGGCGTAAACAGCGTCGAGAGTAGGCGAGTGCGTGAGTGTCGGGTGCGTGGCGCGAATCGCTCCCAATTGGCCTGGGCACAAAAACACGCGACTAGGCCGTCGCCGCGGCCGCGGGGGGCGTACAGGCGACTGGGGCCATTCGCCACGCCACCCACTACCACGTAATGGCAGCAGGCGACTCGCACTCAGCTGCAGGACAAAGCCCCACATGCACTGATAACGGCACATCATGCCTATGCGCAGATTTCTTTCCGGGACTTCCATAAAGACAAATGCGATATTGATACACTTAAACAATGCCAAACAATAGCACCGTGAACAATAAACTTTCCGTCTGCGAATTCCTCAATTGTTAAAGTTTCGTTTCATCTCCACATAAGGTGGGGTGTACATTCCTGAAACATACGTTTTTCATCTGAATATAAACCGACAGCGACTGAGGGGTTTTTTGTTAAAAAAATTCAAGGTTCATGAATTTTACTTTCTGTTTACGTCCCAGCTAGTATGCGATATACCTACTCGTATGTATTTCTAACTATTTACAATTTGACTCAAGATGGACAGTTGGACGGTTTCACATCGAATGCTGCATTATACGTTTACACCAGTGAAAATATGCCAGTAAGGCCTGATGGCAATATTCAAATGCTTCCAATCTCATGCCTGCGATGGTTAATTCAGTGAAACGAATGAGCAAATTGACGCCCATTATAATCCACTTAAATGCTGCAGCACCCAAAAGTGGTGCCATCTAACAAAGTCACGCCATTCTTTTAACATACATATAAACGCAAAACAAAATTCATGCTCCCCAATGTGGTTAATACAGCATAAGGATAAGAATAACCTTTCATCATAGTTTGGAAAACTTTTAGGAAGGATCTATGTAATGGTTGACCACTACTCGTTCCTTGAATTTGGCAACACGCTTTCATTAGGGTCGGTCCAACAGGCAACGTTGTCAGCTGATTTTCACGTTTGTTTTATTGTTAAAGCTCTTAGAAGCAATATTGCCTCTTCTACCTGATTATAAGATGGTGAAAGAGAAACATTCGCGCCCCTGCTCCCACCTTTTTATGGCACTGAAACTGCAATGCGGAAATAACAAAGGACGCCTTTTGAAAACGTAAATGACAAACACATGGACGCTATAATTAGGATCTTTTCTTTTCACCACCAGTTATCGCTAAGTACGTAACAATAGAATATTGCAATGTTAACTTTTACTGAGAAGAGAAGGGAATAAATTTGTCAAAGTGGCATAGAAACTGAAAACTTCGCCGTTTTTTTTACCAAAGACCTTTTAAAATGGGAATATGATGGACAATGGTCTGGCGAGGGGAGTAACGAGAAGACTATAGATTGCTCGTATAGGAAACAAAGAGATTTGTAAACCCTCGTATGTGCTCGCGACATTATGTAGTGCTTCGTGGAAAATTGTACTAGGGACCCTTATACCGGTAGAGTTAAGGGCAGGTAAACATGATGAACTTAACTAGTTTACTATTCATTATGCAACTGTCGACCATTTTACATAAGCTCATTGTTTCAGTCTTTGTCTATTAGGGTGAAGCATAGTTTGTTTATAGGGGATAAGAACTTTTAGTGTCTTTGTGATAGAGATGTTGGTGGTATTGATTGTTGCAATAACTAAAGGTTTCTTTTCCATGGTCGGCTAGTGTACGTTTACTGGTAGGATAGTTCTCGGTAGGTTTTTCTCATAACTAGAGTAAAATAAAGGAACATATCTCGTCGCACATATTCATAGGGGTAAAAGGGCAGTTGTGCATAGAACTTACGTGTAGCATAATTATCATGGACAGACCGTCAAGGGTTTTTACAAATGCTTATGACAAGAAGAATGGCACTCAATACATTCTTTCTAAAGGCCTTAATGAGACAGTTTAGTAGAAAAGATATCTAATAAATATCCTGTGCTAGTATATACTCCGTTTGACATAATTCTTAAACACTCACGCCCATTATCCCTTTTGAAGCAGTCAGAGATTCAAAAACACATGTCTTAACTGCAATGTAAGCGATTCGTTGGCTACTCCGTTAGTCTCTGGTAAAAAAATAGTCATCGGTTCGGCACGTTGTAAAAGGAGACTAAGGGTCGTGGGAAGTAATTTTAGTTGTTGCTGGACAATGGCTTAGCAACTGTTAAACTATTGGTTAACCATTCCATCTGCACGCTAAATTATGCACTAAAAAGAATAGAAGGATTTTTGTGTAGTAACTTACTGCGCTTCTTGAATTTACTACAATTATTAAGATTTGTTTGGATTAATTTTCTGTGAAACCCTTCAGGAGTTATGAATATGCCTCATTTAAACTTCATTCTATTGGCACATATAATCTATTATTCGACATAATTTGAATGGCAACACACATGTAATTATTTGAGCATCAATTACCACAAGTATTGAGTTACAAATAGGTTCTTTTTAAGCAAATATTGATTGCACAATTAATTATATACTAACTAGCGACCCGCTCCGGCTTCGCACGGGTATAAAATATATAGCCTACTCCACTATTTAATGGATGTTATTATACATAAACCTTCCTCTTGAATCACTCTATCTATTAAAAAAAACCGCATCAAAATCCGTTGCGTAGTTTCAAAGATTTAAGCCTACAAAGGGACGTAGAGACTTTGTTTTATAGTATGTAGTGATGTAACTATCATATAATTCATCAATTTGCAAGGAGATGGGCAGAATTCTAAGGCTAGAAATCGCATCGGTCTCTTTAGATTTATAAATCGAGTGTGGACATAGAATAGTCCAGTACGGAGTAAAATATTACACTATCCCATAGTTACCTCTTGAAGAGTGCTGTGAAGAAATAGAGATTGATTTATTCTACCTATGTATCTACAATTAACCCTTATGAATCCATAACGGCAGTGATATATTAATTAACTAGTGACCCGCTCCGGCTTCGCACGGGTATAAAATATATAGTCTACTCCAGTATTTAATGGATGTTATTACACATATAAACCTTCCTCTTGAATTACTCTATTTATTAAAAAAACCGCATCAAAATGCGTTGCGTAGTTTCAAAGATTTAAGCATACAAAGGGACATAGGGACAGAGAAAGCGACTCTGTTTTATACTATGTAGTGATGAATTGCGAAATAGATTGAATTTACTCTCAAGTCGTTTTATCAACTATTAGCTAGTTAACGTTATGAAAAACTGTCATATTATTGCACCATGGAAATAATAGTTACCATCACGCTGTCTAATTCATCAGAGGGCGGACAGTAAACAGGCAGGTGAGCGTGCAATTATGTTGCCACAACACGACACAGGGATCAATAGTCCCACAGGTTACTATTGTCAATAATGCACATGGCGAAGGGCTGCCCCATGATTTATGGATGGCCACTGAGATGGCATTAAGATATCGTAATTGTCGATCGGGGTTTGCTATATTGTGGGTTTGATAAAAGGGTAGAAATTTGGTATTAAAATGATTGTTTCTGGCAGATTATTTTCATTATATTATGATACATACATACATACACGTCAAGCCTGTTTCCCTGTAGAAGGGTGGGCAGAGATCACGGATCCCCATTTGTCCCGATCCTGACAGATCACTATCGCTTCATTGACACTCATACACACTCGGCAGTTATAGGTACTTCTAACGTCACCCTTTTTCAATATGGCGTCTACCTGACTGTCATATGTCTTATTAGGCTGGCCTCTACGCAATCAGCCTTCCACTTCAACCACATATATTCCTTTTGTCAATCTACTATCAGTCATCCACGTAACATGTCCACACAATAGAAGCATGCCCTTTTCAATCTTAGTCACTACATCAACTTTCAAACTGCAACCTTCTCTTATCACACTATTTTAAATTCTATAATTATGATCCATACGCTTCACTTAACCACTTTTACATTACCAAATAAGACTGCAGTAATAACATATTATAACGAAGTATTGAAGAATCAAGATCTAATTATATTGCTTAGTAAGTAAACTTCCTATCAGTAAACTTTTGGTCCGCGTTGCAAAGTGTCCCCTTGGGTAGTTGCGTAGGGTATTGTCGGAGGGCTGGTGACGTCACGCGGCGTCGAGCGCTGCCGGTGGCCGGCCCACGCCAGGGGTGAGGCGCTGATTCCGCTCGCCTAGTTTGTTTATCGCCGCGGAATCGATGGATGGCGGAATGACGGCTGCTCGCGTGCCCCGATTCTGCTATACGGCGACAGTTGTTGTTAGAATATGTGGTTGTAGTGGAAATATACAAGTGTTAGAGTATATAGTATTTGATTCTCAAAAGTCATTTAGAATATATTGGAGACTTTCGGTTGAATAGTTTTCTTTTGAACTAAGAGTTCAATTCCTGGTCAGAATGTATCTAATATGAGTTTGGTTTTGATAGTATAATCTGATGATTTTATATTCAATATGTATATAGAGACGAAACATTATTGTATAAAATTATGTAGCTGATTTCTACTTTATTTTGTAGTCATAATTCCGAAAGAAATTATTATCAATTAAACTTAGTGATGCAATTAAAATTAACACCGATGCCAGTAAAATTATCACTCACAAGTTAATTGACAATAAGTTTACGTGGCTTCAGTAGTAACTGAGTAAGCTGACGTGACGCTCGCTCGCCGTTTGGCAGAGCCGCGAGGGGGATCGGCGTCGGTGGCATGCAGTGGCGGCGGGTGAGCGCGACGTGCCTTATCAAAGGCGATCGGCGGCTTTTTGCCCTCCCTCCCCGCGCCCCGCGCCGCCATTTGCCTCAACTATGTCAAAGTGCTCTTATACGTATAGGTAGGAGGCCCTCGCACATTGACGGCCTTTCAATTATGCTCGAGGAATCGGTTCAACACTTTGTTGGATGTATACCCGTGTTATACTTATGTATCTATATAAATAGTTTGGCTATTGGCTAAGATATCGGCTATTTTGTATCCAAATCTCATTCTTCGTGTTCGTCATTTCGATAATTGATAGGAGCTAGCTAAAACATAATATATGCACACTAGTCATCATCAGCAGAACTTTGCGATAGTCTATGGGCCATCGAAACCACATGTCAATACTTTCCAATATCATGTCGCTGTATACAGACGCTACCTATTATCGAACCTCTACTCTTGGTTACTGGCGATAGTACTTATAGTGAGAAATAAGCCGGTACGCGGTCGCGAGTGCATGCATACTTTATCACCAGTGTGCATATGGGAAGTCGTTCGCTTTGTCCCGATCGCGTGTCTTTCCCATAGGGCGGGTGCAGGGGCTGCGATATGGGCCTCACTCAAATAATACACTACATTCAGTTTATAGAGTCTGGTGACTTTAAACTGTTCAGTCGTGATATGCATGCTTACGATAGAATAATATTAATTGTATATACATATTAATTCACGTCCCTTTCGGAGTGGACATTAAAACGTTTCCTCCTTGGTCCTTTTTTAGCATTAATATCGGGGTTGTGATATCATATGAAAAAATGGTTACAGATTGCTAGTTCATAGGCAATAAATTCCATTAACCCCCAGTCTTAGACACCTATTCGCGCGTTCTCTCGACATGGCGGGAAGAACGTCAGTAAGGTAGCATTCTTTTTGCGTTCTCGTTAACACGGGACAAAAGAATGACGCGCGTAGAGCGAATATAGTAGAAAGTGTTCAGCCGTCGCCCGGACATTCCAAGTAGCCAACCCCAGGTACCGTTATCACCTTTTACGACGTGTCGTAAAGGAGGCTGCTCTGCAGGCGCTGGCAGGGCGCGAAATAAACCCATAAACGCCGCCTTTAAATGCTGGACGTAAATTGTGCATCTCGGCTTACTATCCATTATGTCTATGATCATGGAATAGGTACCTGTATGGTCACTCAAAATAATGTTATCTGTAGTTTCAGTCTAGAGAAGACAAGAATAGATTTTATTAAAGTGTCTTCTGCCCGATGACTACTAGGGAATTTCATATGTATCAAAATAGTCCTGAAGCACGTAACTTCACATTTAACATATTCGTAAGGAAATACAGCATACATCCATACATGTTATTCATGCCTGTACATTCTAGGCAGAGACTATCGATACATTAAACGATCCTGAGAAATCTCTCTTGTTTCACTCACACCTACAGCTCAGATCTCTATTCAGCATGCTTCTCAGACATGCTATTCTATACTTCACGTTATATCTGCATTGAGAAGAATGTCTGTATAAGTTCTACGCGACCTAATTTGTCTAAATCTACCTTCCACTTTGGTTATATAAATTCATTTCGTAATCCTCCTTTCATCCATCCGCTCCATGTGCCCAAACCATCACAACATTCTTCACGAATCTCATTATTCCGTATTCAATCATGCTATGCTTTTCGACTGCTTTCCAGTCTAGTCGTTTATTATATATGCTATATACATATGTATTTATTTATGTATAATATGTATTTGTTAAATATACGTTGACTAGTCCCCTAACACAAGTCTTAAATGTACTTAGCAATTATTATTATTATAATCATAATCACACAATGTTTAATATACATGTACTACTTTTTGAAGTAATGAGCATTACTTCTCATTACTTCAGAAACTATACGATCATGAACTATATTGTCATCTATTATGATATCTTAATAATAAGATAAACAATATACTTCACGACCTGTGTATACACACTACCTTTTTATTGAGAGAGTGAGTGCCCATCTCCGAAATTTCGAAGACAAGTTAGGTATGTGTCACTCGAAGCCTAATAAATCTCTTTATCTAAATACTATATACCCTAAGCCAGTTCTATAACAAACCCGCGTTGTATTAAAGAATGATCGGGTAGCCAATGGCGTCTGTCGGTCCGTGCAATCTCTTCGGGCCCCGCTAATGATATGCTAATCATTATCTGGCTTAAGCCATCCCTTAGACTCTGCTGGAGCCCTCGTGTCTATTCTGTATTCAATAGTTAGTACAGTCCCTTGTTAGCTGGGGCCTTAAGCTAGCTAGATGCATTTCTTACAAGTATAATAATGAAGGGGTATGTGGACACTATTACACCAATTGAACTAGCCCCTAGGTAAGTTTATTTAAGACTTGTGTTAAGAGTACTAGTCAACGTATATTTAAGAGATATATACTTATTATAGGTAGATAAATACATATATAGTACATACAATAAACAATCAGACTGGAAAGCAGAAGAAAAGCGTAGTTCTTAACCCTGCCTCCACCGGGAATCGAACCCAGGACCTTACGATAAGCGTTCAGGTGGTTAACCATTGGTACCACCAAGGTCGCCATCATTCATCATCATTCAAGTATTTTATAGGATAGTAAAGATGTTGATAATATCTATTAGGTTGCACATTAATTAAGGTTGATAATTAGACAATAATAGTGTCCATTGGCTAATGAGTCAATACTAATATCCTATGTCACTTCGCGACTGGGAAATTTGTTTTTAAATTAACCGGTGAAATATTGTCTCCGAGGTGCAGTCTACACTGGAAGGGATTAAAGGACTCAACTACATTATTCTATGCCTAGTGATAGATTAAATTGAATTGTTATCTCAATTTGTTGGGACTTTTGATCCCGCGAGGGGTGTCCACAATTACGAGGTACAATGATGAGGGTGTATTTTTTTAGTGATCTCGTTAAAGGATTATAGAAATGTCAGCTGTTCACTTTTGGAGATAGTAAATGTTGTTGGTAGGCGTGTAATAGTTTTCGCGAACAAGTTTTCAACCTAAATAGAAGCTAAAGCCGTGTAATGGTTAGAAACAAAAACTTCAATGACCACATTTCCTAACGAGGTGATCAGAAGTTTGTATTTCCATTTCCGCAATGGCGGAAGTAGTATTTATGTAAGTACAAAAATATACTCACGTCTTTCAATTCACAACCTCTCCAGGTAATTGTACCTGTTACATTACCATTGGAGATCCCATACCATCGATATTGGTGACAGTTTCCCATCTCCTAACCTAATAGATTCCATTAACGCCTAGTCCCTTATCCACAGTACAGTACAGAAAGGCAGTTAGTTGGCTCCGTGTAGTGGCATTTGGAAACGCGAGTCTTTGGCCGGCGGTGTGTCGAAACGCGCATCTAATCGGATATCGGCGCCACTGACTCACCGACGCAGTGCCACGCTCGACTTGCATGCACCTAAACTATATACCTATTGATATATGTGCGATGGACTCACCATCAGTCAGGATAGGTACTGGTTAGCTGTTGGTTGGTGGTTGGTGGTCACTCAATGTCCTGACTATGTAAGGGCAATAACATAAACATGATGGTACTTATATCTTAGGACAAGATGAATCTTTAAATCTGTCATTGTCTACTTAGTAGAGAGGGTTAAGTATTCAAAAACAGAAGGTATTGCATCCAATCATTAACACCAGTCCTTAATCAACTTTGTTTAACCTATATAACATGTTCGCGACTATGACGAAATATATATAAACATGGTGTTACACCTGTATGTTTCGCGAAATCGTCAATAGTAAAACCTCATTAACGGTGTCAAAGAACGCCATCTGTCGAGTTTATTAGGTACTAGCAATCTAGTGGAAATTAATTTGATACACTATTTACTTCGCAATATTTAAAAAGGACTCACATCCGCGAATAATTAACTTGCCTGTAGTATTAAACCATCCCCGTTCCATTGTAAGGCACGAAATATTCGCTCACGTGCTTATAGCCCCTGTTTACCCAGCGCAGCGGCCGTGACGTGCAGTGTGCGTGTGCAATAAGGCACAAAGCCCTCGCGCACTTTGGCCCTCTGCCCACCCGCGGCAGCCGTGGGAAGCGGCCGCGGATGCGGGCAGAGCCCTACGCCCTCCCACTTGTCACACGCGAGTGGCAGCTATATGGACTGGTTAAGTTAGAACCCCGATAGTCTAGGGATCTAATAGAATGTAATTAGGTGCGTTTCTTCTCGGTATTTTGAGTAAGACATCGCTGGATCTACTTGACTCTGAATCAAGAAGACGAAACTGACCCTGGGTTTTCAATTTTCAAAACTTATGACCACGTTCGAAATATTACGTTTGTATGTTTAACATTATATCAGTTTAATTAACGAGGTAGGCAGATATCAAAGTTTTCGCTAAGATCGAAAAAGGGTGTGTTGGTTTGTACATCATATACGTTAGAAGCCGGCTGAGCTAGTGGATGCCACTTACTATGTGATCAGGGAGGTTACTTTATCTTACTATATGATCAATGTTCATAATTTGGTAAAAACCGCGAGAGCGGAGTTAATTTTTAGTTCTTTAATCGTTCTTTATCGCTTAACATGTAACAGACTAGAGTTTCCAAACCTATTCCATGTAAGGCAAAAGTAGAGTCATAGTTCGCAGAGACAAAGGCACCCAATCGTAGCTCGCTGTCTCATGCAGCGGCGTGTCAGCGGAATGATCGCCATTGGGCCTATGCCGCGGTGGGCATCGGAGTGCGCAGCGTCAGTTAAGCGGCGTGAAATGAGCGAGGGGCGGCTGCCTGTCGCCCGGGGCACCCGCACATCAAAAGGTTCTTAACATGTGCTGTTTTGTGCTCTAGAGCTGCTACAGGACTTGGGGACGGAAACATGTGCGGTTCGGCTGGCTATTATTCAAATTGTACAGGTTGCAAGCTACGGCATCAAGCTTAAATATTGGTGTAATGATCTCATCGATATGGTATTTTGATGACTTGTCGCATTGCCTAACAGATTCTATTGATCCCTAGTTCCTAGGGAATACTACGATAACGTAGGATGTAAATAAGTTCCAATCATCTTTTAATTAGTATAATATTTACCTCTCAATTCCTACTAGCTATAACAGTATTCTTCACAATGCCTATAGCATTAAACCTGAGAGTAGAGAATAGGTATAGTGATGTCGGCGGTGGCGGCGGGTGCAGTTGCTCCGATGGCTAATTGCGAGTGCATGTCGTGGGTGGCGCCACGCGGCCGCTGCGTGGCCCAATGGCCGCGGTGCCGCTGACCTCGCGAATCGCGGACGCACTCGCCGCCAATGCGCGAGACAACGGTGCGGGATTTTAAGCAATTTATTCACGTGATGTTTGTGAATATGGTTGTCTAAGTGTGCATAGAAGTCAGTGGCTGGATCGTCTGTCTACTTTAATAGACCGATTTTTTATTAGGCCACTTATTTGCTAATTGCATACCTATAATTTTACTGATTCTGCCTAAGACACTTAGTAGTTATGAGTTCTTATATAAAGCATAAACCGTCTGAATAGTATTATAGTTGACGTCACCGAAGTCTTAATGGCAATCAGCTTATTTTAGCTGTTTCTAGTTTCCCAGAAGTTGTTGTTATGTTGCTACTGAACAGTTAACAATAACTAATAGACGGTTGAAAACAGATAGCAAAAAAAATTTTGCTTAAGGTTTTACTTTCAATGAAATTAGTACCTCGGTTATTTTTTTTTCGCAAAGAGACAGGTAGAAACCATTTATTTTATTAAAAAACAGATACGTCTCCGCTATACTTGATATTTTAAAACAAAGTCACTATTGACCTATAAATTAGCCATTATCGCAACTTTGAATTCTCGCACCGTAGTGTAGCGTTGTGAGGCGTCGCGACGTGAGCGCGCGAGAATGCGCCGCACGCCGTCACGGCCTCCTCAACGGATATAGCTCACGGCGACCGGAGCCCCCGTCACTCGCAGCACACGAGACAGCCCGAGCGGAGAGAGCGCCTCTACCTACCTATGCACCTATATAGTACATGCGTTTATATAGTCAGATATATAGGGTACAAAGGCCAGGAGAATTGAATTGGATATCATTAGGAATCTTTCGGTGATCTTTCTTATCTGCCTCAAGAGATACTAGCCGCTGGGGTGCATTCCTTAGGTATATGTAATTGAATTTGGCCAATATGTGCTCAGACCACAGTAATGCACGTGTCCAGAAAATGTAGTGGAATCTTGTATGTTCTGCACTTTCTCATAAATAAATTATCCAAGAAAAGTTCTGATTTCATAAATGTGTTGATAAGTATATAAGACTTCAACTCTAATCCACGCCCATATCCATTGAGTGAGTGATGATAATTAATATTAATGCAGAATGTTTCACCAACTGTTATAGGTTGCTAGTATTTTCTATATCATTTCTACTCCTCTTACATGCGGTTCTTATAGGGCATGTCATAAAAGGCAACTATGGGACTTGAATCCATCACCAATGCTTCTAAATCATAGTATTCTTTCCTCTAACTTGGATTACTTGGGTTACTTGTCTACTTAGTATATACTTATGTTCGTGAGTGTATATAATAGGCATGGTCCGCTATAGACACAGCGAGAGAGCTCGGTGCAAGTAATTTCGGGTGGCCCTCTGTCGCGCGTGACTGGTGCTTGGTGCGCATGCGCGAGTGTGCGTCGCCGTGTGCGCAGCTGCCTGTCGCTCTCGCCACTATCATAATGACTCGCCTTGCTATGGGGTGAAATGGACATTGTACTGAACGGTGAAAGTGTCTAGACTTTAAAAGGGGCATCTTTTGATAAAGGAAGGACTTGATTGACCCCGTTAGTCAGGTGGGTGGTCATTTTTTGCCAACTTTTACTCACCAAATATTTAGGTTAGTACCAGTGTGAGGTAGATTGAAGCATTTCCTATATCAACTGATTGATGAATTTTGTACGCCTTAGTACGATAGCTAATTAGCTATCGTAATATATTATACGTAAGGGTTTTGCTATTGCTATCCTATAATATTCTTCGAGAAATTCTTTCCCATATATTGTTACGCACATCATAGACTAAATACAACTATTGTATATCTTTACCGTTTAATATAATAAACACTACCTATTTAGTCCTGACCGCTGTGCCCCATTGCTATGCGATGCGCGGGCGGCCTCTATGGTGACTCAGTTATAGTTACCGGCAGCCATCGCTCACAAGCGACCGACATCGGACCCATACCACGCGATAGTTTCGGCCCATATAGACTTCACTTTCATATACTATTTGTATCTTAGTATTTAAATGAGATTTGGCGTAGAAAATAATGTGTGATGTTCACATATTTACTATAGTAATTTTAAGACGTTAAAAGTTGACTTTATTCTAACGTAATAAGTAAAATAAATGTAATAAACGAGAGTTAAGTCAAGTATGCTTTATTTAAATAACAACATCATACAACAAGTCTTATAAGAAACTGAAGCGAAAGGTAATTAATACTCGCACTCAGGTCATCGGATAGCAGATTTGATAAAATTGTTGCACAATATAAATAAACACTTGACTACATTTAAAGTAAAAGTAATTTTGTTAGTATAATCATGCTAACATTCTTTTACAATCCCAAGTATAACAATAATATAATATAACAAGGACACGAAACCTAAGCAAGACATCTTTTTATAGTCCAAAATCCGCAGTCTCAATTGGTCTCAGCACCGCTAAATGCGCGGAGGCAGTGACGCAGTGGTGGCGCTTTCGTTACGGCATCTGCCGCGAGATGGCAGCCCGCATCTGCTACTCACGGCTCATAAGGCTAATCCAATTACTACACCGTGAGTCTATGGCAGCCTTTTTAAGATGTTCAGTTGCCTATGAGCGATAAGTGACGGTTACGTTTGAAAGGGTTGAAGAACACCTTTTGTAGGTACTTTAGTAATCCTTCAGAGTTGTATTGGCAATAGCATTGTAGATTTGGGCTCCTAACAAAAGCACCTAACGTAAGGATCTAAATTGAATGAAAGTTCGCTAAGATCAAGCGATCTGTAGATCTTAACGAATATATACTTTTAAGATCTTATTTACTAATCTATAACAATAAATTCTAATGTATAGCTATGTAGGATCGCTGTAATTCAGAGAATTAAATAAATTAAGTGTTACATCTTGCATTCTTAAATCGAAACCGACAAATATGTACATAACTACGAAATCATTAAAACCCACAATATGCTACTGAATGCTACGAGTTAACAAGTCGTCCGTAGAAATTTATGACCCGACACAACAAAAGGAGAGGCACGATTCAGATGATACCAAATAATCGGCGGCGGTAACTTAATAAAATAAACCTCTGACACAGTGCAAACCAAAACAGAACCTATCTCATTGCAATAAAGTATAATCTCTTTCACCGCAATGCTAGTACAACAAACTTGCAAAACCATTCCACTTGAGCTGCGTGCTAATAGTTTTTCTTTCCGAAGTTGGTTCAAGGGTTCTGGCGAAGTGAACTTTTGCGCAGATATTGAAATGAATAGGCCACTTGTTGCAGGCACTTTATAACTTCGCTCGCGTTCGCCCACCGCCCTATTAGCATAATTTCACCTCCCTTACTGATTATTGTACTCAGAGTTCATTCATTAATTGGGAAGTCCATTTCTGGGAAGTAAATAGACTGATAACTAGCTAGCTTTCTTGCTAATATGCTAGGGTTAGTGGAATTTTTGGGCGTTGCAATAGTAATCTTTCACTTATAATTTTTGTTAACGTTTTTACAACTCCAGAGGTTTTGCCCACCCCAAAGTTATGAGTTGCAAGATATGAGTATGTACATTTAAATAAGAAATGAATGAAAAGGATGTTTGATCTATAGCCACCGAAAGTGTATCGTATGTAGATGTATGGATGATAATAAAATGAGAGTGGTTTTTCAGTGTGGGGAATATAACATTTTACAAACTACTATTATTATATAAAAACGAGCGTATAATTCTGTAGTATGTATACTTATTTTTTATAAACGAGCTTATCTTATAATTTTCGAAATTAATTATTCTCAAGCAATCGATTTTGTAAAAATTTCACGAAAAGCGAATACGGGTACTTATGTAGTAAGGAAGTGTGCATACGTATAGCTATAGAGGGTATGCTTGGTAAGCGTTTGTGCATAAAGCTAAGTTCACACCGAGTTACGACGTAAAATATATAAAGAAAGAAAGAAAGAAACTTTAACGCATAACTTTATATACGTAATAACATAAGCTTTACCATCATTATTTCTTGCGAGATAGTTAGAGGATAGCGACTGGAACACTGTCATCGAGGTTTTCAACCTGACAGTTAGTGCTTAACGTTACCGGGTACAATCTACATACGGTCAATAACGTACGGTCACTATTAATTGTTGTTTTAATCATACATTATCACCTCAGTCTCCTGGTTAAGTATAAATATTAGAATAATATGTGATGTTATGTATCATTAGTGATTTATTTAAAGTATTGTGCTCCAAAATCCTGAAGTTGAAAGGCAGTTACGTAGAGGCCGGCCTAATCAGACATATAACAGTCAGATAGACGCCATATTGAAAAAGTGTGTCGTTAGAAGTACCTATAACCACCGAATAAGTATGAGTGTCAATAAAGCGCAAGTGGTTTGTCAGGATCGGGAAAAATGGAGATTGGTGATCTCTGCCTACCACTTTGCCTTTAGGGAATCAGGCGTGATATGTATGTGTGTATTGATCTCCAGTGTGCGGGAGGCCTTAGCACGGCGGCAGGCGTTGAGGCAGCTCGTCGCGCCTTTATGAAGTCCACTCAAAGGGAGCGGAAGCGCGTCTCATTGCGACGCCGCGGCACCCACCGGCCACATGCCGCCTACGCCTTATCCATCCCGCTCTAGTTTTTGCTCGATTATGCCGCGGCGTGTGTACTCTGGACTGACAATGCTAAAGATACATACATATATATGTATAACTAGCATGGCTTTTGTCTCTTTCAGGGTGGTCAGAACTTTAGAGAGTCGCCTAGGTTACTTGAATATTGTAACCCTTAAGATGAAGTTAGAAACTGACTTGAGTTTATGATGGAATAACCTGCTCTTTGTAGCTCTGATACATATGGTTTATGTATGTAATCCTACTCATCCAACCCTTACAGATTACTCTTATTCGATACACGCCGATTACAAGTGTACTTGTCGCCTTGTCTTGCCAAAGTGTCCGTGCGTCCTATAATAAACAAGTTATATATTAGGTGCTTTCATTTTTTGGTTATGGTAAAGGCCACTAAACTATATTGGAATACATATACATTCAGAATGAACTAAACCTCAGAACATTTCCTCAGCCAGTAGCAAACTGTAACCACTGGTTAAATAAATTTTATAAGTTAAACTAAATGCTAAAGTAAAGTAAAGAGGGTGTACCGATTATTATTTTCTAAACTTGCAACATGGAAGCTTCTTTCTAGAACACATTAAGTTATATACGTTAGTTTCAAGTGAGTATTTTACATTCATATCCATAATGATTCATCCAAAAATAATGTAGCAAAAAATCAAAGGATAGTTAGCCAGCGGATTAACGTTTAGGGTTTGAGAATTTATTGTCCTGCTGTGTAATGTGAGATGGATATATTGTTTCGTCTCGTGTTGGTCTTCATCTTGAATAGATGTAACCAGGTACCTACTTTCAGGTGTTATCTATGTATAGATGAATACCGACTCATCAACAATACAAACTATGTAATTTCCAAATTCTTTGACCTCAAAAGATTCATAGGAAAATATGTGCGATCTCTTCACGGTTTTAGATGTATGTATATATATACCTAATGAAATGTTAACCATTATTATAATAACCAAGTTGAATTATTGCATTACTCTTTTACAACTACATAATGGCTATTGAATCACGTGTCCTACGTTGCATAAATCAGTGAACTTAACCATTTAAACCCCTCTATATGAGGCAGTGGTTATATGTGGCGCGCGTGTATGTCGGCCAGTGAGCGTGGGGCTCGCGGGGTGGCGTGGTTTTTTGTCGCGGCACGTTCTTGGAAGCGGGTGGCTGCGTCGGGGGACGATCACGCGCCGCGCCAATGCCCGCCACGGGAAAGCTCGCGGACGCAGGGTTGTCGCTTTTAATGGCACTTAATGTTGTCTTTGTTATTAAAATATTTATAAAAGTTTACTATGAGTGTGAAATAGCCTT
The DNA here is from genome assembly GCA_030578115.1 of Leucoptera coffeella. NCBI lineage: Eukaryota > Metazoa > Arthropoda > Insecta > Lepidoptera > Lyonetiidae > Leucoptera > Leucoptera coffeella. The sequence continues at coordinate 39,442 of JAMBLF010000508.1, forward strand.
TTTAAAATGTGTTAAAATAATAAAAAGGAACCTTTTTCTTGCCATATATGGCAAACTACTTTCCAAACAAAAATACAAACAAACGCATTCACGACCATTAACCCTTGCGGGGTAGTCAGAGGTTCAGGTTTCCATCCCCACAATTTCGAAGGTAGTAATTCTATGGACACCTCGAACCCACGTGTTTACCAGATAGTCAGTACTCAATGTGACAGGGGGTAAGCCATGTCGCCATTTACAAGCACTAACTATTACCTGTTCGACGAACAGGTAGATTTCCTAACGATGTTTTCCCTCACCGTATAATTCGATGCATTTCGTTAATGTGTATTTATTACGAAAATGTACATAGAAATTCATTAAACTTCATTTCCATTGGTACATGCTCAAGCGGGATTTGAACCCTGTACCCACTGATACAGAGTCAAGCCCCAAACAACTGAGCTACGTCGAATTTACTACTTTCCCTTCATTAACATCATGCGCATTTTTGTCGTTTATAGGTTAGGTACGTCTAATGTCACTTTTCGTTAGAGAATGACTAATTGTTAGTTATTTGTCTTGCTAGGACGATATCTGACAACTGATTACATAATGTAGTCATCGAGTTGTCTGCTCAATATATTATGAATTCGACAGCCTTCGCTATTCTACCTTACCTCCGATTCATAGGCTAAAGTACCTGAATAGTTTTAAAGCCCTTATGTCATGTCTTAACAAATCTTTATCACTTTACATCGTATCTAAGGTTGTAAATCCTAAGATCCTACCTTAATCTTTATATTATTATTTATATACTCTTCATCAAATCTTCTACTTAACCGAAATACAAATTTAATATCAGTCTTGTGGCAGCCCTACGAAGGGATGTATATGTGCGGAGCGCGTCGCGGCGTTGTCGGCCCGAGGTCGCCATAACAACGGCCCCCGCGCCCCTCATTAACATGGCCGCTGGTCAAGCCCCCTCCACCTGCCACTCCAAGATACTAAGCCTCTTCTAGGAACGGCTCACAAAGATTCCTACCTACTGAATTCTCTCAGTGTTTCAACTGAAATGCATAGGATATCTATTGTTTCTAATACACATACATAGATACTCGTCTCGCTAGAGATAGTCAACGATCATGAATCCCTATAATTCTTGATCCATATTTGCATCACTACGTGACATACATTTCGCCACATACTCTCGACGGTTGAACTCTTAGATAAGTTTGTTTCTACTTTACATACATACAAGTCCTAGAAGAAAACATTGGAGACATAAAAACGTCTCCAATTCTCTCTCTTCGTCTCCATTGAAACTTATTAGCGTGAATACTGGGGTTGTGATGTCACATGTGACATTGGTGATGGGTTGCTAGCCCCTCACCCATTAGATTCCTCCCTTAGTCTCCTAATTAATTAGAAGTAAATGTCGATGTGGTAGCACTAGTTCGATCTGTTTTTATATTGGGTCCTCAACAAGGGTTTAAGTGGCGAAAGTTCCTAGGTTTTTTTTCTTCTGTCCAGACTTAGATTTTGTAGGGTTTGGCAAGTTAAAAAGTTATTACTACCCAAGTACAGACAAGAGCCGATATCTGTACACTTTGAACGCTAACTGAGTATGTAATTGATTTGGAGGTAAACATACATTCTCCACCATTGCAGTGACAGTAAAAGACACGCAAACCCCTGTCCACCTTCCAAGGAATAATGATCGTGATGTGCGTAAATGAACGCCGGCTCATCCCAATGAGGCGGTGTATCCATCAGCCCATAAATCCAATATGTCGCCGCGGCCACTTCTGCGAAGGGGAGTTTCCTGCCACACCGGACACTGGCAGCCTCCCATTCGCAAAATACACATATATATGTGAAATATATCCCTTTGAATCCTTTAAGGGGTGGATAGAAAGACGGAGACAAGATATGGTCTTGGTTGTGATTAGAATCAGGGTTGTGTTGATATTAATATGAAACACTAGTGACCCGCTCCGGCTTTGCACGGGTATAAAATATATAGCCTACTCCACTATTTAATGGATGTTATTATACATATAAACCTTCCTCTTGAATCACTCTATCTATTAAAAAAACGGATAAAAATCCGTTGCGTGGTTTTAAAGATTTAAGCATACAAAGGGACATAGGGACAGAGAAAGCGACTTTGTTTTATACTATGTAGTGATATACATATATGTGAAATATATCGCATTGAATCCTTTAAGGGGTGGACAGAAAGACTGAGACATGGCATGGTCTTGGTCGCGATTAGAATCAGGGTTGTGTTGACATTAATATGAAAAATTGGTGACAGATTGCTTAATAGATTTCATTGAACCCTTGTTCCTTAGTCGCCTTCTATGATATGGAAGAAAGGCAGTTATTTCGCATTGTGTTTACGCCCCAAGACAAGTAAGTGATGCGGGTAAGGGATGCAAATCCCGGGAGCAGCTCCATCGATCCGCCATCGCTTTGTTGCCTGAATTCCTAAAAAGTTTATTAAGGAAGGAAAACAAATTTATTCAATGCATAGATACTGCAGTCGTATAGCTAAGTGGCCTTTTTTAAATGTTTTAATAATTTCACTTATATTTGTATATAAGAAATGCATTCGTTTGGAGATGCAATACAAGTATACATAACACCCTATAGCACAGCAACGTCAAAATAGTATTACACTAAAGATGAAGGTGGAAATAGTTTCAAGGTACTGTTCACGCCGTAGAAGATAGACGGACGTGAATTTCTGTATGTATGAAACTTTATAATACTTTTTTTATAGTATCTTTCCTTTACGTGTTTTACGCTTCCCTCTGTAGGAAAACGTGTATAACTTGTACTAACCTAGGTTTACGCAAAGCGTCGAATATTTAAGTCTCAAACTGATGTTAAAATCTAATACAAAGCATCCAGCTGTTATAATGCTCAGCATAATATGGTTTGAGAGTACTTTAGAAACATTTTTTTTCTTAATGCTGATACACGGTCAACCTTTTTAAAGATTCAGTAGGACAATTAACTCTTGAAGGGTAGTCAGATGTTCAAATGTTTATCTGCGATAGAGCGGAAATACTGCAACCCACGTGTTAATTATATAGCATCTTACGTGATAGGTGGTAAACCGAGCTATCATTTATCTATTCTGAGCACTGAATATTAGGTATCCTGATGAAAGGTTAGGTGTCCTCATGATGTTTTTCCCTCAATGTGGCAGTGCTTTGAAAAGACACAATTGGAGTGAAAGTATAGTGTAAGGATGAGGAACATCGCATACTACCTTGTTATCTCATCATATAGGACGTAAAAAGAATGGAAACTAGCTGCCCGGCATGTCGTAGGGAGCGACTCAGGGAGTAAGGGTAAATGGAATCAACGGGCTAGCAAACTGTCAGCAGTGTTCTATATAACATCACAACCCCATTATTTATACTAAAAAGTGACCTAGAAGATACTAAATCTACGAGGTTCTGTCTACTCCGAAAGCGATTGGGCCACGTGAATGTATATGTATGTATGTCAATCGTTATAATCAGTCTGAAGAGTTTCAGCTATTCTACGTCTACCATTAAACAGCTATGAATAGTCTAGTTTCCCACATCCCTATAAGCGAAACCTCCAAGATTAGTTCGCAGTCTACACACAGCCTATTTTGAGCCACCTATACGCTTACGTAGCTATAGGGGCAGAGAGGCGTGTGGTCGGCAACCGCAAACACGCATTAGACACACACACACATATACATATACTTAAGGGTATACACACAGAGCCTTAGAACGCTTAGGTGAGCAAAAACAGTCGCCGCCATAATTTGAGATAGCTTATCTCGGCGAAAGGTGTTACGACTTGGATTCTGGAGGCCGCGTTTATTGTGCCCGCCGCTGCTGTCTAACCAGGGTATATTGACTGGTTCAGGCTGAGTATGGGTTTGAAGCCTGGTGGTGTGTTATGGTGTTGAATGATACTCATACATAGAATATGTTGTTGAACTGCATATGTATGTTCTAAATTGCTTTACAATCCCAATATTCATGGTAAACAGTCACCTAGGAGGTATCATTGTCTCTCCTAATTTCAGTCTACTCCGAAAAGGATTAAGGCGTGAATGTATATGGTGTTGTTTATATAATGTATTTTAGAACTACATACATATGTTCTAAATTGCGTTACAACCCCAATATTCATGGTAAAAAGTCACCTATGAGATATTATCGTCTCTCCTAAGTTCAGTCCACGCCGAAAAGGATTAAAGCGTAAATGTATATGTATGTATGTCAGTCGTAGCAGAGTAGGTTGATCATGTCTTCAGATCAGCTTTACAAATGAACATTTTCGTAGTTTCTTCTTATATACGGTGTCTCTTACATGTCGAAACGTATTTGTTAGCAGGGCGGTTAGCTGTTAAAACAGTGAAAGACTTTCAAATTCTTCTTAAGTTTTAAGGTCAATAGCGTAATTCTATGTATGACTTAAGAGTTTCTTATTAAAAACTATCTATCTCATTGAAATTTGGATTTACTTATACATTTGAATTTTTATTAACTGAAGAAACGTGTGTTATGTGAGAAACGGAAAATCTTCGCAGATAAAAGAAATTGCTCTCACGTTATGTTCGAAATTTCCTGAACTAATCATAGGTCCGCACACACTTCCTCTTCCAAAGGAGTGTACACTTTCCATGTATATAGTTGGCTGTAGTAACAGGAGCGCTCCATTGTTTATTGTTCGTGGATCTTTAGCAATAAGGAGGCAGGTAGGTATAATCCTCCTTGGTGGCTCGGCCTGGCTGAATACCGGCGCTGGCAAGTGGGTCGCCGGTGGACGTGAGCTGCCCTGCTGCTAATTATTGTACGTCAGCAGAGCCTCCGGCGGGGGCCGCCTCCACGACGCCTCCACGCCCGCTTAAGGCGATGACTCGGATTCTGTGTTTAGAAGATATCTAAGATGGTCATTGGTTAGTTCTGGGTAGGGTTTGTTAGAGATAAATAGGGATGACGAGATAAAATGCTCATTGAATGATTGTAAAGTATCAAGTAGTTTTGTTTTAGTAGCATTCATGTCTGTTCTAAAGTAACAAGTTAATTGATCTTAAACAATATATCTTTCAATATTACATATTCATAATAATAATACATATTATGTATTTATTTCCATGCTAGGAAATTTATTGTAAAGTTTACGATTTATGTATTTGACACCCTACACCTACATTTGGAACAAACCTCAACCCACGAGTATATGAATCGATGGGTGCCAATAGCAGGCAGCGCCTTAAGGGTCCATTTGCCAAAGGCCAGGATTCTGTGTCGCTCGGAGGCCGCGGCGCATGTGGCGAGTGGCGTGCGCCAAGACAGGCAGGCCCACGGACACACGGGCCACGATAGCCACGTTAGGGTGCCTAAGTTAAGGGCGGCTTACAGTGGAAGGAATCCCTATTTTGATAAATTATGTACGTCCCAAGCCGAATAGTAATGCCTAAGGTGACAGAGATATTAGGTATCTGAGGTACTTGTTGTGACTAAAAAAAAAAGAAAGGAAAAGCAAAAATGTAACGAAGATCAAGATTATCAAAACATATACAAGGTACTTAGTACAGCCTTTTTGCTATTTCCTAGATCTGCACATTTATGTCTTTTATGAATTTTACCTAAAATACTGTGCGGGTAGATAAAGTTTCTTGAGACTATCTTGTGCGAGTAAATGATTTACTTATATTTTACTTCTACTAAATATTTGTGTGAGTGTGCACGCGCCCTTAGGAGGCGCAAAGCGGCAGACTTGGCTGGGATTATCGGCCACGAATTGGGGCCTTCGCTTGGACTGCGATAAAGGCCCACTGCTTACGTATGCCCACTCCCAAGGGTCGACTCAGCGCTAGCACTGCTATTATTACATACGAGTTTATAGCGTACTTCAATTCATTGTAAAGAAGGAAGCTTCGCAGTGTTAAGTGGTCGATGATTACACATTATGTGATGTTATTTAAAATAAAATAAGAATGGCGCAAAAAAGCCCACTTGGAGTATTTAAGAACTAAAGTGGCAACGCAACTGTTTAAGTTTAATAATAAAAACTTTTAAATAAGTTTCACGACCATGATGTAATAAGATGTTTGGAGTTCGGAGTACTAGAGTGCCCACCGACATATTATCTTACTAGGTCCTCAGCTTATGGCAGTCTTCTTGTAACTTACCATTAGTGGTAGGTGGTAAGTGTCAGTATTCTCGCTTCAAAACAGTGCTAAAATATCTACTTACTTGTTTCAACAACGGATCGTATCCTTCGGTTCACAAATTATGACTTACGGTGAAATCAAAAAGTAAATCATTCCGTATTACATACAAAATAGACATAAGTTGTCTATAAAACCAGAAGGGTTAGACAGATTTAATATGTTATTAATGACAAGGACAATTAGAGAGGACAACCTATCATCTAAATTAACCAAATAAAACTCTTAGTTTAGATCTTAGGAACGTTGTGACGGTAAGAAGCTATTAGTCGCATATCTATATTTTCAGCATTGGATTCCATCTTATAGAGGCATTGAACAGAAGCGTTAGAAAATGTCTCTGGAGCAGTTCATGTGCGCTAGGGTCGTAGTAGGTGTCTCCGCTGGCCGTTGGCAAGGAGCGCACAATGGAGGTGGGGAGCCGCGGCGGAGCGTTTGATGGCCTCCGCTGAGTTAGTGGACGCCGGCTCATGCCAACGCACCTACCCTCCGCTATTATAGCACATCTTGGCCAGCCGCCCCTGGCCCCAGAGGCTGACGGACAGAGGTGTTCTCAGGGCTCAAGAGAGGCTGGCCGCGTGTCGCCTCGCTATATTGGAGCGTGCTGTAGTGAGCAAGCGGGCGCTCGCGGCTGGGAGACGTTTGCGACGGGGTGACTATCCGATGAACATGGAATGGGAATTTATTGGTTGTGTGGATATTTAGAGTACGAATTTTGTTAATAGGGTGTCAGGCTATGTGTGATTCTGAGGAAATACTAAGTTAGATTTGATTATTTATAAACGTAAAAGTGGATAAACACTATACACATATCATGATCACGTGTAATGCAACAGATGTTAACAATCATACTATTCGAGAAGTCAAATAAATTTTAAATACTTCAAACAAAGCTCTCTTGTCGGGAGGTTAGGCGTTCTTATCACCTTTTCCTTCTTATAAAGCGATATTTTATATTATACAATAATCCGTTTATACCTATGTATCTTTACAAAATTCAAAGTAAACAAAACTTGATCTCTCCATTATTTCCAACAACATCCATCACATCATACTTTTACAATAACTTTCCAGTCCACAATAATCTTGCTTCATCCCACGTAAACCGCGATCGCATGTGCACCGTGCGGTCGTCGCTGCCCCTCGTCGCGCCAATTAATTAGGGGCCTCCCCCTCACGCACCGGGGGGCTGACGCAGCGAGCCTCTTGGCCAGCGCCAGCCCAGCGACCAGCGCACCGACCCTACATACGCACACTCACTACGAGAGACACTCTCTTCACAGATATATACTTACTGCTAGAGAGATAATCTCCTTACGCTGCATATACTGACTATAAAATTATAGTAGAGAGACACTATTTCCGCAAATAGAGTTGTATAAGTCGATTCCTATATGTACCGGAGATGTAATGTCTCCTTGGTCACAAAGAACAAGAGTCGTGGTTGTGATAACCTTAATATGTTGTAGAAAACAAGTTACTAAGCTACTCGTATTACCTAAAAGATTTAATTTTACTTAAGTTTTTAGTCGCCTCCTCCTAGATGTGGTCAAAATTGGGTTAACATGTGACCCTCTGTCTACGCCTAAAGGGAAATAGACGTGCATTTTATGAAATGAAATTAAGTCGTAAACTTTCCGCACTCGAACTTTACGGCTTTTTGTCTTTTCCTAAACTACGGTCTGCTCATGCTCGTGTGATCCCGCCCTGTCACGGCATAGGAACTATCTGTTTGTCAGAGATGTGCGGAGGGTGGGCTGGCATCACGTTTTGGGTGAATGCGGTGGCCTTGGGTGGCCGCGGCGCTGACACCTCGCTTGGGGAACGAGAGATAACGCGAGAGCTCTATGCCTTACTTGCTCTCGGGATTTGGACCTCTATGTGCTCGCTACCGATACTCCTTTTGGATATGTCAAGGGCTTGAGAATGAACAAAGGTCGTCCACCACATAGTTAGCTTCTTCAAACAGGTAGTAATGATTTACCTCACGACACATTAGGACCTACCTAATGTGTCGTGAGGTAAATCATTCGAGTAATCATTCGGGTAATGCATCTAGATACTAAACACGCCCAACGACACTTACTTTCTTAATGATAGGACTGTATAGTATTATATTATCTGTGATGATACTAACACAAATATACCGAAGAATTCCTAAATTATTGTATTTTCATTCATATAAATGTGCAATTATGTATCGATTAATAAAATAACAATCCAAATAAAAACAATTATACGAGGGCCAAGACCCTCTGTCCCAGAGAGGCGCGGGGCCGCGTCTTCGGCTCATTAGGGGCAGGAACGGTGGCCGTAAAGCTGCTCGCGGATGAGCGCCGTTTTATGTCCTCCGCGAGACCTCCCAAAGCCCTCCCGGTGCATCGCCGCTCCCTCCCGCGCCTCCGGACACGCGCCGCTCTGCCATCGCAGTGCTCAGGCGAAAATTCATCTTAGAAGGAATCTTCAAAGCTATGTGACGTCAGCATAACATGCAGTGAAGTTGGTTCATCTCAATTATGAATACAGTCTGAAGAACAGTTTATTTTAATTAATATAGGTTACCTACATACCACAGCTTGTGTGTACCTACAGATAAACTTAATAACTATTCAAATATAAGCTCCCAACTGTAAGCTATTTCGAAGTAGTCATGAGATAAAGTGACCATCGTCTCCTCTACGAATCTAGAGAAAAGTACCTACGCCTTTGCTTTACCGAAGACCGTCTCTCGATTTTCTGACTATTTAGCAAAGCAGTTGAATCTTGTATAATATCTATTTTTGTATATATATGTAGTAGGGGGTTAGTTGAGCGTGCGTAAGGCTCAGCTAGTGGCCCTTCCGGCGATCGAACGCGGCCGTGCAGTGGGCACTCACTGGGAGCTTCCTCTCGCTTCAATTATTCACGGGGACGGAAAGGCCCTCGCGGCCCAGCAAACAAACGCGGAGGGCGAATAAAGCGATACCTTAAGCGTACAGACAGTATTTACAAAAAGGAGGTAGCTAGAACCCGAGGGTTTTCATTGAAATTGTTATTTGTACAAAAAAATGATATAATTATAAGGAATATTGCTAATGAAGGCTATCCTTAAAATTTCAAAGTATGTGAATAAAAGACATGGCCTTTATTGAAATAAAAAATAAATTATTTACAAAATATTCATAGTTATACAAGTAATATGTATTGTATCCGACAATAGATTTAAGTGTTGTATGAAACTAAGTTTTTAATTATTATGTAGACTCCAAATGTCTCAAATGCTTGGATTCGCCTGCCTTGTTTAAAGTCTGAAACGCGACAGAATGTAAGGCATTCGAGTGGCCGTGGGGTGGCGGCGATGATTGGCACGTAATTGGAATGTGTCGGAGGCGCCGATCGATGCCGTTGTCGTGGCAGCGCACCTGCCCCCGGCCGGACTCTTCGCGGAGCCCTCCGCATACACACGCCGCGGCTATAGGGCACATTTACATAGACAACGGTTAGAGGTGTCCTTGCAAAGATTTGGTCTAAATATATCTTATCGAAAGATTCAACTCACACCCGTTTCTCTATAGCTGGTTAGTGATCGCGTATTGATTATGTTCCAGATTTTACAAATTACTTTCGCTTCTTTGACAATACATATATGTTCATCCATCCTCCGTACCACCTTAATGTATATTCAATAGTTGTTACAGAGTACTCGTAATAGTTATTAGAATGTGTGAGGAAGTGTAGGAGTGTCAATGATGCGAAAGTGCTTTATCAGGATCGGGATAGATGGGGATCCGCGGCCTTGTAGCGACACGGACCTAATTTGTACGGATGTATGTAGTTAGTATTAGAAAACATATACATGTATTAGAAGTATCCATAGTACACAATATTATTAAACCACTAGCTTCCCTTTCATCACGAAAATATCCGTGAAAATTCCCTTTCAACTGACGAAATATGCTGAAGCCGTAATGCTATTCCTCCCTGTTCCACGTATCAGTACCCGCGAGGTGAGGCACGAGCGAGGTGAGGGCATGGCGACCTGCCTCTCCTATATCTCGGCTATCGGCGCCACCGAACGAGGCTTATCGAGGCCCTGCCTAATCGCCACTCGGCCACTGCACGCGTGACTCCTCACTGCTATCTGGAATTAGGATATTTAGCCTATCTTGGCATAAGTTCTGGTGTCTTAATAGTAGGATGAATATTTGAATAGCCAAGATTCACAAAATTTTAATAGGTATAAATCTAGCAATTAACTTGTTAACGGTGATGAAAAGGTTCTTCCTTATGGATCTTTTCACCTCTTTGGGATATGTTCCGAGTATGTACTCGTACGTAGGGTTTATGTAGTTGATGCATTTTTTATTTCGTTTGTGCATGTGAAGGTTTATGGATGTCAGTAAAGCGACTGTCAGTATCATGTGGAGTTCCAGTATTTTGAAGATGTTTAGATATTCCTGAAAGAGTTTGAATAAATCAAAGCTAAACAAGATTTACAAAAGTTCTCTATACATGAAGACGGATTCATGTCTTTACCACAGATAATATAATACTACATCTTTATCTTTAAATTTATTCATATGAAAACAAAATACAACTAATGAATAATTCGCTTAAAAGCACTCCCTTATTACTGTTAGCCATACATACAGGCCAGATGGTAGAAGCAACTGTGAGACAATAGGTGCGCCGGGCCCTCTATCCGCGGCCACGTGGGCGGTTGCTAGCCCTTCGCCACTCGCCATTTGGGCGCGTGCATTACGCGCTTTTCCCAAGGGGTGCGCCAGTACGTAAACATTAGCGCAAATCAAGGGGTCTTGTGTTCGATTGGCGATCGATAATGCATTCGAATGCAAGTTGCTGGAACGCGCTTTTTGTGCTTATGCAGTAAAAATACTTTGGACTCTATCCCTTTTGTAGTTTGGATAGAACCACGTTATCTTAATACTTCGTCAGTCACTTTTTGCATAGCTTTATATATACGTGTATAAAAGTACTTGGCGTTAATATAACTAATTATTTTCTTCTCAAATCACCTTCAACGATATGCCGATGACACTGGCAATAGTAACAGTGCAATATAAGTTAATTTCAAGTCCTACAATTCACTAATGAAGCCCCTGGATTGATGGTAGGTACTCGTAGGTAGGCCATCGCCTGTGCAAAGGGGATATTTTCCTACAGTTTCGCAGCGTGGTGTTTTTCCCTAATCCAAATTTCATTCAGTCTTAACTTCCTTAAAGCTTATCTATTATTATCCCGAGCTGATCAGGGGCTGCAGTGGAATGCAACCAGCTACCCTTGTTATCAACGTACCAAGAGATTATGAGATAGCTACCGGAAATATAATCACTTAGTTGATTTTTATTTTGCAATGGGACGATGCGTATAATATTCATCATAGAATCCGAAAGTGACTTGAAGATCTTCCTAACGTTTTCTTGATTCACGTTCGTGATGTTTATAATTATATCTGGTATCAGGTATAGAAACTCACATCCTGGTATCACTTTTAGGGTGATCAGAATCTCAGATATATAAACTCCTCCGTCATCTCTAGCATTACTATCACCGTTGTTGTTGTCACCTAAGTCTGTACGAGTATATTCTTAATATTATCTCGTTAAATGATTACTAAGCAGCGCTTAATCCGACTCACACATACTCGCGACGCGCGCCCGAACCCACACTCAAAAGACGCGGCTCGTTTCACCAAAGTGTCCAGTGTACGCTGACCCGTCTTTCTCCACCATTCAAGTAGCTACGTGGTTCAGCTTCGCATGGTTGTTTTCGCCAAATTACGCTGACCTCCTAGGGCAAGGGATGTGCGGCTGAGAGGAGGCCAGGTTAGAGTGGTCGCGCGGGTGATGGACGAGGTCTTATCGGGGTTGGCGCGGACGTGGGCCATCGCGATCGCCGCGCCGGGGGATGGGTTTATTAAGCCTGCAAACATGCCATTCCGCCGCGACCGTCTGCCCAGCTATAGCTACGTACGTATGCATAAGTACCGAGCCGCTCTCACTATGGATCTTGTCGCCTAAAGGGTTCCGAAGCGACCTACTTTCGAAGACACAGCAGTAGGTTGGAGCTATTATTTTAGGCTGCGCTATTTTGAAAACAGACGCTAGCGGTCCAAGTATGAATGGATATTAGGACTCACAGTAGCTGCTAGCGTTTATATGACAGGGTGACTCACTTTATGGTTCAAATATAATGACTATACAATTGGTTGTCCCTAACTTGTGATGTGATGAGAATTATAGTTTTAAGAGATTCGCGATTTATACTCATGACGATAAGTCCCGTTAGTTATTAATCATGATGTGATGAAAAGTCTTTCGGAATGATCTCTATTTTAAGAGTTTATGCGTAGGCCAACGAAAGGTCAGTGAAGCGAAAATAGTTGCCCAGTATAGTAAAATACGGCGATTCGTTATATCTGTTTACCTCTCTGGAGGGAAACGCATGTCATGTATATATATGTATAGTAGAGACAGAGACGTGAGACCTACAGTACTGTAACCGCTTGAAGCGCGCATTGTTTGCGGGTGGTCGTTTAATGAGTCCGCGAAGCTCCTAATGAGTGGACTCGCCCTTGGCTGCTGCGGCGCTGAAGGGTGGCCAGCCCCTCGACACTTGACGCTGCCATTGTTTCCGACATGTCTCATTATCCCAGCCAATAGTTGCAAGCCCCGCACGATTAGCTATTTTAGTCTTATGAGACTGCGACTCACGAGATAGTCTAATAAGTAAAGATAATCATATTGTGTAGGTAGGTACTTGAGTACTCGCGGCCATAATCACTGAAGTGTACAAATAAGAGAAGCCTTATAAGGGTCACATTTAGCCTGTGGTTTGGAATAAACTTGTGGGAGATTTCGGAATATTTGTGAATGTAGTTAGCATCAGAAGTGCATCATAAAACGAACCCAAAACAACGCGAGTAGTGGCTGAGACTAATGAAATTCGTTGAGCATTACCCATAACTAGTGTTCTACGTTGACGCTATCATGACTGATAACGATAATGCAGGTGACAGAGAAGACATGTCCGAGGTGCTACCCACCCAAAGGGGACTCAATGTCGTGAGTGTATGCGGAGTGAACGCACTGGAGGTGAGGCTAGGCGAGTGCACGTACCTCGCTCGCCTCCGCGGTGATAAGGCCGTCACTCGCCATTTAGCCAACATGGCCGACCCACTTGCTAGGGCTGCCACCTGACAAACGCTTCAATATATGTACGCACATAGTATGCATAATGCTTGCATATCGTGCTTAAGTCTGGGAAGGGGGGTAGGCGGAAATCTCAAATCCTAAAATGAGCCGGATCCTAAAACGCGATTTGGTTTTGAAGACATTATACACCGGTATAGGGAGTTATAAACATGGTTTGATTCGGCATACCGACTATGCACATCGTAAGTCATATGGGCTGTTCATTTCAGTCTACGTATCTCGTATCTGACATTAACTTAGGACGGTTTCTGCGAATCTAGCATTTCTTGCACGTTTTTTTACGGATAATACATAAACATATCGCTTAGCAGTAAGCTGAAGTTCCTGCTTGTAAAGTTCAATTTGCCATTGGAGATGCATTAATTGTTTAACTGCGGCCTTAGGAACATAGATTATCATAAATAAATATCCTGTGATTATCGCTACGCAAAATTAGCAGACTATCTATGTGATAGCTAACTCTTATCGATTACGATAAGGGCAATAGTGTGACGGAGTAAATAAATGCAGTGCGGAGAATGTCGGAGCGTGGCAGCCCTGGGCTTGGCGCGGCGTGGTGGCCGAGCGATAGGCCGCGGCGTCGCTCGCCTATCGGCGGGATGATCGGAATCGTTGACACCGCTGCCGGCCGCGGAGGAATGACCGCGCCCGCTAATTGCGCGGCGGCGTCACCTTCGCGATGCCAAGGGCGCCGCGGCCCAGACGCACTCCACGCCGCCGCCCGATTCCCCTACGCTCAAGCGTACACGCCATATGCACTCGGCTGGCGCGAGTTCGATGTTGGGCTTTGTTGGTTACAGTTCGGTACGGTTCGATTGTCGTGTGTTAACGGTAAAATTGATCTATATTATTATGTTCTTGAAAATCTTATAGAATTAACCTGCCTGTGTCTTTGTGATTGACGATTTATTTTGACTAAGTTTAATACTCAAACTATAGTTCTTCAAAAATATTGTTTTACGGACAGCCATTGTTTTACGTTTTTATTAATATTATCAATTAATGTATACGAGTATTAATTATATGCAATGCTGTAAACGCAATATTAACACATTAAAGCATACAAAAGGCTCTTAATTTCAGTTTAAAAATCATCACAAATAACAGTAGCGCGTTGCATCGAATAGCAGAATCGGCGCATGCAGTGTTCGCGATTCGACCTCGCTCGTAAGAGTGACAGTTGGCGGTTGGAGTGGGAGCGATGGGCGCGGGGAAGCAGCGGCGCCGGGGCTCCTCGTACGCTGGTCGTGGCGCTGCGCTGCCGCTCGTCCGCTAGGCAGTTCGGCCAAGGCGCGGCGTCACGTTGCGCCGGTCACGCACCCGCCGACATCGATCAGCGCTCGCGGGTCGCCACTGCATTTAGAGTCGCGCGGATACTGAACCGCCGCCGCCGCTCTGCACGCCAAACAATCCGCTCGGTGATTTTCCATGCCGCCGCCACTCGATACCCGACTGCTAATCACATCCATATTCTCACTATTCACTTTGTCTTATGAGAATAGGCGTTAAACTTACGTCAGTGTATTTGGAGACGCTGTGTACTCTTATTTATATGCTTTACTTTTGGATAGTCCTCATCGTTAGCCCATTCTGCGTTAATGAGAGTGAACACTGTATATCTACTTTATTTTTCAGTATGTACCTCCTAGCCTAGATAGATATGTTAATATTAAAGAAGCGTATATACTTCATTCCTGTTCAATGCAATGCGCTCGTTTCTTAATTGGCCTAGGTGGACAAAACTCTCCAAAGAGGTCTTTCAGCTAAATTGATCTAGTGAATAATCCGAAAATTTATGTATCCAAATACAAGTCTTGCAAAGCTTATTCTATGAAAATTTCTAAGAGACTTTTCTTAGGTATCAGCGAGCGATATTCTTAACATATCCTTCATCTCAAATTTTATCAAAATATGACGTTCGCTTGTTCGGCAGCTATTGTCCTTTCCCGGTTCTGTGAACACACAATCTTACGTGAACTTATTGTAGAACACTATGAGTCTATTAAAGGGTCGTTTCAATTGGACCAACAGGGATTTCACTAGGAATATCCAAATGAGCGATCAATATTGAAGGGATGAGGCCTCTCAAGGGCCCAGTGACAGGTCGCCGGCAGTGGTGAAAGGCCTCCGTGGTCGCCGCGCCCATTACTAATTGAGCAGCTCTCGGGACGGCCTTCTATTTGGGGCCACGCCGATTATGGAGTGGATTTTCAGAAGTTAACGCTCTGGGTTACTAATGATGCTTCCAGCCTACCATACACTATTGTTTAAATACCGTGGTAGTCTAGAACTTTACTTAAATAGAGATGGGCAATTGTCTTTTATGTAAGAGTTTAAGTCCTTGTTATCGTAAAAGTTAAACATAGTTTCAATTAAAGTTTAAAAGAATAGCTAAGAAACACATTATCTGACGAATCACCAAATATCGATGAACTACGTGCCTTTGCAAAGATTTCCGCGAGTCTTCAAACTTGGCAAATAACCGACTTCCAAAAGTGAGCCAAGAAGTTAAATTAACGTTGGTAAGAAACCTAAATGCATGTAAGAGACCAGTTTCCTAAGAGACAGCGAGTCTGTAGCTCTTTCCGTCGGTTTATTTACAAAACATCATAAACGGCCCGTAAAAATATAGAGCAGCAAAGATGTACAATGTCAATAGGCCAAAGTCCAAACAATAGTATGAGTTTTCACTTTCAATGAATCCCCCTCCCTCGGCGGGAACTAACTTTATTTCAATTTATAAATGTGGGGGTTCACGCACACTCACGCCAACGGAGCGGCTACGGCCCGCCCTGCGTCTGTGTGCACTTTATTTAACAAAGACTAAGGAAGTTCAGAACTGATAGTAGGTGGTTGCCTCTGAGGGGGTTTTGCAAATCTAACCAAACATATTGTTAAGTGCATTTCACTTACAAAATATGTTTTCATATTCACTAATATGGTGTGAAATTGGATACAATAATATTAATTTTGAGCAAAATAGTCGGGGTTGTTTTGACAGTTATATACAACATTGGTCATTATTATGTTGCCAACCCATCGCTTAATCGATAGCCTTTAACGCCTAGTTCAATAGTTATCTAGTACATCACATCGTCATAATCATCCTACTACACTTCGGGAAGAACTGCAATAATTTTTTTTGGAACCTACACTCGTTACTTTGATTTAAATTGAATACTCAATTCAAATAAAGAAATAAACTTAATGTCGGTTTTAAATGTAATACTCTAACTAAAATGAATTCTTACTTAAATTATTGTACGTGTACATTTAGTATAAGCTATACATGCGTTACAAGACTTCCCTAATTCAGTAAGCTGCTATCATAGACGAATTGAATAGTAACGAACTAAGCCAATTATGCATACAAAATTAATAGCATAAATATTCTGCATAGTATTTTAACTGTACTATTTTATCAAGGGAATAACACTAATTAATAATTTTATTAGGATATTCAAATTAAAAACTAATATTAATTGAATTTTGTACGTAATATGTATATGACATTCTTTTTTATTTAATATAACGATATCACTTATTGAAGGTAAAAAAATAAAATTGTTACTTTTCTCTTGATTTTTTGCATTTAACATGCGAAAAAATCCATAACTACTTATTACCTCTTTGTTACTGAGAAACATACCTTTTTAAATTTCTTTTTATTCGGTTTGAAATTGTACTAGTTATTTAAACTGGTGCATATTTGGGATTAACAAAATGTACGCAAGTAGTAGATAGCGAGAGTTATTTATATATTTTTATTGTTTTTGACTTATAGTCTCGTTTAAACTAAATAAGGACGATATGTCTCTTATAATACAGTACAAGTACGTATGCAGATATGTATAACTTATATGTATCATTAAAACGAAAAATATATAAGGGTCACATAAAGAATACGACATCCACCTAAAGCTATAGAGTTATTTTTTCATTACATATTTCTATTTAAAAATATCTAAGATCAAAATATGTTTGGGCGGCAAGTGAGTCCCATCTGCGTGCCGCTGCTCTCGGCGCCGGCTGGCACAAACACATAAATATGTAAGAGGTATCGCCGCAGATAAACTTGTAAAAAGTTATGAATGAAACCGAGAGTGGCGTAGTAGAGTTGTGCCCCCTCCCTCGTTATGCACTTTTCCGCCGCTTACGTCAGCCGCTCAACTTTGTTTCAAGGGAACTTCGGTACTTGCTAATGCCTCGCTGCTGTGGCTTTTGGCTTTAGAATGGTTACAGCTTATCATTAACTTGAGTCTTAGAAATAAAGTTTTGTATGTGATTGTAACAATTTAAGTTTTATCTTGCTTTAGTCTAGGAGTTATTTACTCTTCTGTCACGTTTTTTCATAAATGTCGAAATTGTGATGGTATTTCTTGCACATGATAATATCCAAGGTTTGAATGCTATGTGAAATTGGGGTAATCGATTAACAACCTGCCCATCGACCACTAAATATCTTTTACTCCTTATCCCTTACAGCGTCTTACTATAAGTCTGATAAAAGAAAAAAAAGATACACAAAACTTTCTTCATGCATCGCAACCTTGCTTAGTGTGCATGTTGTTCATGATGAAACAAGTTCATGGTCACCGGGGCGACCTTGGGTGTATTTGTTGCTTGTTTTTGAAATGTATGTGACGCTTATCCGGGTACGATGCTCGGCGATGGCAAGGTGCCCTTAGGGTTACATATAAACACATGAATATGTTATATTATGCCCTTCGTTGCGGGGGTTAGCATAGTAACGTACACATCGCGACTTTTAACCCTTGCTAACTTTGTATCGTGTCTTTGGAAAAATTCCCAATGAATTAGAGTATAGTTTTCGGCACTTTTGAGTATACACGCCTGTTTGATTAAAGGGGGCGACAGTGATCACATTCTATTACCGATTTATTTTAGTACATAATATATTTTAATACGTTTGTAACAATAATTAAATCAGGAGCATTCATAAATTAGCTATTGATATATTGTAACGTTGACATTACGTATTAGACCAAAATTGTCACTGAACATTCCAGAATCATCATCTTAACATCAAGTATAGATTCGATCCCATAGGCTGCGTATATTCTCGTACCTAGCGGGCAGAGGGCGTAATTGGTGTCACGATGCGGAGTGGCGTCGCCTTTGTGCGGTCGCCGATAGGCTATGGCTCGTATGTAGGTCGCAGCATTTGTGTACCGAGGCAGCCTGTGCCTATGTACTAGCGCCCCCTGCACATAAGCGCCCGAAATACGGGCACCTGACGCCGACGGAGGCTCCGGTCGCGCCACCCGGCTGCGCACTCGGACATGAGCGGAGCGATTATGTGGACAACACAAAGAGGGGTTTTGGTTAATGTTGCTCTAGGTTTGCTTGAAGGTTTTACGTTGGTAATAATGAAAGTTTTTGAACACATAAGGCTGTAAGCAAGGCTTTAGATAAGTGAAGAGTCTACTACTGTGCATAGCCATTGAATATTACATCAGATAATAAAGTAGTGTACCTGGTGATATTTTTCGTCGCTGATACAAATACGGTAAACATGTACAAGTGTATGTAATACATTGATCCAAATAATTATCACAATTAAACATAAAAGGGATGAACTTCTAACCATCCCACAGGGAATGATGGCACAATAATGATGCGAGGTTATGTTAAACACCTATTAACATTGGTCTTTTTTAGCAGTTCTTAAGAATATAACGACTCATTTTCCTAGGATTTCAGTGAGTCATATCTTGGAGATAAACAGTATTTACCCTTACAGATACATACTAGTATATACATGAAGGCAATGGCTGTTGCGTATATAATGTGTGTCCATTCGGTAGGCATACAGGGTGTCCTTTGATCGTGTCACCGTGCGCGTGCACTAATTTAGCAGCGAGCAACACAAAGCTCTCTCGCTGCGGTCGGCCGTCTTAGCAGCCGATTGCGCCCCCGCCCCCGCCCCTCGGGCCGCCCGCCCACGGACACTGCCGCAGACCAGCCACCCAGATAGACACGGCCTCTACGTGTTAAGCTCATGACCAGCTAATCCTGTTATTTTAATGATTCATCTGTGGTGTAGATTAAAGGGTCTAGGATATATCCTCAACCGTAGTCACGTTGACACACCGATTCCCTATTGTTCGCTGTGCGTGGTCAGTATCTGGATCGGTGTCCATAAAAACAATCAAGGTGCTGTTGGTCGCGGTGACGGATAATATATTGAGAAAACGTGGCAATCTTTTTAGTGCTAGTTAACTTTGACATCGAACGCCTTCTGGCATTTTGCCTTCAGACTATGTTGCTTACATCAGAATGATTAATCGCCATGGAATAAAGATCGTATACAATGCCACTTCTATGGCGGTGGCGGTGTCTGTGCGTGGCGGGCCGCAAGATTGAATCCCCGGCGGGGCGAGTGCGCGGCAGGTTCGCAGCCGCCGTGCACTTTGATTTAGTCCGCCCCCCCGCCCGATCGCCCCCTCCCCTTGATGACCATGCCTAATGGTTACTGACTATCGCTCGGGAAATTCTCCACCGTGTACCTCTCTAATTGCAAGATCAGCTACACGCAGACATGCCTCTTCTCTACAGACTATGAGTTTGAGCAATACTTTTATCAAAATCCTTTGCACAGCTTCTTTCTTGATGATTTAGTGGAGCTGTGAAAAATAAAGATTATTTTCATGTTAAGCGTGTGTCGTGTGCCAGGATCGGAAAATGAGACTCTTATCAGTGTCTCTATCGAGAAACAGGTTTGACGTACAGGTCTATACATCATTCAAAAACTATTGGTTAAGTGTTCAATAAAATTTGCACAATAATCAAATTTTCAGAATGTACGAGTAAATTTGATATACTCGTATGTATAATTTCCTCCGCATATACAATAGTCAACTGTACCTGTATTCTATCACATAAAACATCAAATGTTACCTTTTGAACTATCTAGTCTACTTTACATAAGTGTTATGTAATTATGATGTTACCAACTTTTACGACGCAATATTAACATATATGGACACGCGAATCCATGTATGATAATGGTCGTGCGTAGGAAAGGGTGCTAGTTTCTTTTGGGCATCCCTCATTAGTAAATGGAGTTCCTGTACTAATCATTCGCCGTAATTGTGATGAGTGAGTGCTTTAACGCGTTTAGGCAGAGGTAGTCGTCCGCGGCTCCGCTCTTTTAATGGTGATTGGCGTTTGGCGGGGCCATTAAATCGGCGCATTGACAGCCGCTCCATAAACGCGTTATAGCGCTGCAGCGGCACTGCATCCGCCGATGCCACTAAACAACGAGGTTTAGGTTCAACTGGTCTCATATTGTAATGAAAGGATGATCGAACTGCTAGGTAGATAGGCTGCAGGTATTAGATAGACTCATCACATATTTATGGAGTTACGAGAACATTTGATCTGATTTAATTGAAGACGTTTCACGAATCAGGCCTAATTCAGACCCTGCTGGTCAGTGAGTGCTGCTGCGAAAGTAAATAAGTAGAACAAGATGAAATGGATACTATAACATTTCCTAATGTTACACGAATGTAGTTAATAGGATGTAGGAACTACATACGAATCCAAGAAATATACTAATCCGTCAAGAGCTAATCACCTGTCACGTTGAGAACTTGTTGTCTGGGTTTAAGTTAAATATCTTCATACTCATTATCGAATTGGCATTACATTGGCATTGGCGAGATTTGCAAGAAAAGTTAACAGCTGCCTGTTTTTATTAGTCTGTGTGCATGTGAGCTAAGTCGTTGAATCGCTGCAGTGAGGAGAATGGGGCTGCATGAGGTGGCGGCGCAGGTGACGTTCACGCCCAACGAGCACTCGGCCTTACGACCTCTTATGCCGATGCCTCGCCGCTCCTAATGACTGCGACCAGATAGCTTCAAGAGCGAGCGTTCAGCCTCTTCTGGGGAAAAAGGGCTAAACTACGCTAGAGGTTATATGACTTAAGATCGAATGATTAACGTTTGCTCTAATGGTTATTTGCTTTTGGTTAAGTAAGACAAGAATGATTGTTAAAATTAAGCCAAAAGTTTAACGTTCACATTATACACTAATAATTAGCTTTATTAATCAAAGTTATTCACAATTATAATTGTTAAATATTTGAAACATCATAAAGTAAACTAATAGTGTCCCGTTAAAATAATTGTTATTTTCACTACATAAAACGAAGTCGCTTTCTCTGTCCATATGTCCCTTTGTAAGCTTAAATCTTTGAAACTACACAACGGATTTAGATGCGGTTTTTTAATAGATAGAGTGATTCAAGAGAAAGGTTAATACGAGTATGTATAATAACATCTATTAAATAGTGGAGTAGGCTATATATTTTATTTCCGTGCGAAGCCGGAGCGGGTCGCTAGTATTTACTAAAATGCTCACCATGTGGTTTATCCCTCAACCTCTATTCACCCCAAACGAGACAACAGCTTGTATCCACCCAAGCAGGATCATTCCAGAAATCTCCATACGACATGGGCGGTGCGCTGCAGGCGATTTGGCCCAACGAGATATAAACAAGAAAGGCACAAGTGTCCAGCCGCCCCCACCCACTGGGAGGGGTGGCAGAGACGCGGCCTCCACCAGTCACTCAGGCCAGGCCTCAGGAGTGGTCAGCGATATCGATATGGTCTCACACAATCATGCATTACTATTGCTTTTGGGGTGGATAGAAGTGTGGTGATATTTTGTATGATACTATTAGTTTTAGTAACTCATATAGGGTTGTCAGGACAATAATATGGAAACTAGGGAACGAGTTGATATGCCTACATCGCGGAGTACCTATATTGTATTTAAATTGAGTCCCTTAGACGACTCTCATACTTATTATAACTTGCCGCCTTTTAGAACTTGTCAGAAAAAACAGCTATATAGCATTTTATAAAAATTTCTAACAATCAGGAGACGTATACGCAACAAATAAGAGTTCTCAAAGAACACAATTTCTGTATATCCGAAATTCTGTCCATTTAAGGATAACAATTGATACATATACCATTCTGTCGTACCCCTCATGGATTAGGGGTGTGAGTGTGAACTATATTTGCGCGTGTGTATGCGGCAGTGGCGTCGCCGGGCGCTGATCCCTTGGGCGATTCGGATGCAGACTCCTTGTGCTCTTATTCCGTCGCTCCTTCTCTCCGCTTTTGGTGGATTATTTGGACTTTTGATTAAGGTTTTACTGTGTTACTTTTCGGGTGGTTCTATGTGTCATGCAGAAGTACAGTTAGGTTGTGTTTTGGGTAATTTTTCAGACACTACGAGTATTTTTTTACTTTTTGTTATGGTCTAGTCTTGTCAATAAAACGAAACTTTTGACATTTAAGAGAAAAATAGGTGGCCGTCATCTCTTATGTACCTACAGAGCCCTCTGTAGAGAAACGAACATCTCGAATATTTATGTATGACTAATACATAGATATCTTACATGAAAGTGTAGTTTTTGTTCTGTATCACGTTGAGTGTTGATTATTTGATGAAACATAGGTTAAATGTGAACCTACTTAGTCTGACCACACTTTAGCTATAGTTATTAAGGATAAGTATGTACGTATCTTAGTAATGAGAGCGGAATCCCTGTATGGACAGAGGCAGTCGGCGAGTGTCGCGAGGGGCGCGGACCTCCCTCGGCCGCTCTTTGTGCGCCACGCCACCAGCCAAAGGCAACGGCCTTACCATTAGCCTCATTTGGGATAGACTTTGAGTGAGGTAACATCGCCGTAATTAAAAAGAAGACATTGATTATTCAAGGATCAATAACATATTGTGAAAATTCACAATCCTTGCAGGATATACGGGAGTTCATGTTTTATACTAAACTGCAGAGTTAAGTTTGGTATAGCATTGAATCTTTTGTGATAGATGGTAACGCCTATTGTGAAGATGTCGCCATTATCCGGGGGTGGTTGTCCTTAAGATGTTTTCGCTCATTTCAAGGTTTTATGTAGATATTCCAAAACAAGTCATAAGTCTCTTTAAACAATAGTCATATAGTTCTGATAATAACTGCTGGTGCAAGATGAATTAAAGATTGCTTTCTAATATGATTTTAGATCAATTAATAATTAGTTACTTAAAATAAGTTAACTTACTAACCTAACCTAACATTACATTACCAAAGGCTAGTTAATTTCATTGATGTACATTTATCGTATTCTAGTATAAGTTCAGTTCAGAATTATTATCATTGCATAGAGTAGATCCTATCCATCCCTTTAAGAGCCCTACCCAGAGTAGTCCCGTCCGTGGCCCGGCTTGGCGCTTGTTGGACCGTTTTTAATTAGGAGCCGCACTAACGAGCGCCTCTGCGCCTATTACTCCACCTCGCTGCCTACCCAGCCGAGGCATGCAGCCATCTTAGAGCTGGATCGATATCGTCAACGTGGGTGTACCTAAGATCATTTGAGGTGTATTGATTGTCAAGATTCAAATGGATGTAAGGCATATTTGTACTACCTTCTTTCTGTTAAGGGAAGACTCAAGGATAATACGCCTCCTCAATCAGTCTTGGTATTATTATATGTAACCAGCGCCAAAGATATTAAAGGTAAAAGAGACTAGAGTTTTTTTTTTCAAAGAGTTTCGGACAAAAAACGAACCATCGTAGAAAGTTTTTGTCCTAAATTTCCTTCGGAACTTATTGTCTTGTATTTAGTTTAGACTAAGTCGTAGCGACAGCTGTGGCGTGCCTTCGCAGATGACTAGCCACGGAGCCTCCAGAGAGCTTAGAGCCAACGCGTAACGCAAATGCAGCCACTGCTAGGGATGTGTTTAAACTGGTGAACATCGATCGATCGTTCACAAATAGTTTTTCATACAGACTTCTTTTCTAAAGTTAAGGACTTTGGCATGAATAGTTTTTATGATATTTCATGTACATATGATGATTACGTACTGCAAATTCCCTTCTTTACGTCGTTTAATACCTTTTGTCAGTCTACCATTATTTGCGCCAATTGTCCATTCCCGTTGTGTATCACTACCCTGATCTTTGAACTACCCAATATGGAAAAAAATGTTGTCATGAAAGAAGTACCCTCTTCCTTCTAGTAGGATGATATCAGTAGAACAAAGAAGAGTACAGTATCAATGTTCGTACGCGTTACACACTACACATAGGTGATTAGTGTCAGCAACAAGTACCGAACATTCAAAAAGAAACCATCATCCCGTAAGTTTATTATCCTAGTTCGTAATACAGTCTCTTCTAAATAGCATGCCTAAAGTCATGAGTGTAATGAGTCCAAATTATTCATTGTAATAATGACAGGCATCAACAATAGCATATAGTTAACCAAAGAAAGGTTTTCGCAAACTTTTTGTTCCGTCCACCATTAACTATTAACATAAAATACTACGGTCCTTCTATGACTTTGAAATTTAGCTGTTTATTCAATATGTAACCGGTTCTTTTATTCCATATTGTTATTAAAAAGAGAGCAATGTGTCCGCGGCCTGGTTTCCGCTCGACGCCCCCAAGACGGATGGGCCATCAAGTGAGTCCTCGCCACCCGCCTCGCGACACCACTTTGCTACAGACCTTCCTTTCGAACATTCTTTTACCCACTGGTACCTGCTACATGTCTAAATTTTACTTATAGTTTGTTACATACGATGTAAAAAATAAATATTAATTACTTTATTTAGGAAAAACGATCATAAACTAAAAGCAAAATTTTTATTTACTTTACGTGTTACCATCACCAATCTGATTACAGCTCTGGTACGAAAGACTTAGTAGATGCTACCGCCTTAGTACTATATATATATAGATAACAGCGTAAAAAACATAGATATATTACGTCTTTTAATTGTCCTTGGAATTAATACATATTTACATACATACATACGCTTCACGACTTGTGTATACACACTCCCTTTTTTATTATGGCGGGGTAGTCAGAGGCTTGAATGCCCATCTCCGAAATTTCGATGGCGTGTTAGGTATGGGTCATTCGAAGCCCGCGTCTCACTAGATAGACAGCACCCAACGTGATAGGTAGTGAACCATATCGCCCTATATAGGCACTGACTATTATCTATCTTGAGGGATAGGCAGGTTTCCTCACGATGTTTTCCCTCACCGTTAGCGACTGTAAATTATGTACGTAAATGAAAAACACATATTTAAATTTCATTCATTGGTACATGCCAGAGTCTGGATTCGAACCTTGGACCTTTCTCATACGAAGTCCGAGATCTTACCCACTGGGCTACAGCCGCTTTATTATTTATTGATAAAATATGTCCATTGCTCTATTCATGTACCTCCAAGTCACATCATGCGATATCCCGGAAAGACAGAGTGCTAGTTAAGGTCCTATTTACGTTCCAGACATGCACAGAACGACGATTATATATCAATATTAATAGTATAGTCTTTTAAGCATATGATTAGTGAAATCATCCCTCTCTAAGCGGTGGTACAAGTGTCCAATGGCCGAGGTGTCCAATTCCCTTTGAGCTGCAAGTGGACGCGTGCTCTGTCTCGGCCTACTTGGAGCCTCGTCTCTGAGGGATATGGATGATACCTCTGGCCAAAGTGTTTGACATTCAACGCCTCCTCCAATAGAGAGATTAATATAATAAGGAGCACTGGAATAATGAGTACCTTCTTTGTATAATATAGCTACTTATTAAAACATAAAATAGTAAAAAGAAAACAATATCATAATTATAACAACGAAGTGGTTAATTAACAAACATGTTCGAAATATCTCTGTGAATAACACTCATATTTTTCGGTAAGACTAGTTCAGAAAATGTAAGCTTCATGTACTGTTATAATTTATACTTTAGTGTATTCAATTGTACTTAATTTAAGTAACACAATAGGTATATATATCAATGTTATTTATTAGAATAACTAGCAACATCGTTAACAAAAAGCTTTACTCTACAATGGACGTCTTATAAGCACAAAGAGCAATCAACGCTCAGACAAGAGGCTCGACAAAGCGCAGATAGGTACAGCTCTATCCCATTGACGTCCAAACACTCCAAGTACTAGGTCTATAGCTGGCCGTGTAGGCGGCAGGCACTGTAGGTTAGTGTAGGCATGGCAATCGATGCGAATAGGTTTCCGATTGCGAGAGGCCGGATTATGGCGCTGGGCCGTCGCTGCATCTTGGCCCAACCCTCGGGCGGAGGCACCTGACCACGCACTGCGCCAAACCACCAGATGGGCCCACCACTGCCTTAGGTGTGTCAACTATATAACTTTACAATATAATTTACACAAACTATATGTATTTGGATCGTTAATCATATGTGTAAATGGTATAGGAAGAGATTGGGTAACCACCACCGGCTAATCTTTGTAAAGATGGTTCGTTACTTAGACCCACGATTGCAGCCCAGAAAGAAACTTGTTAGGTGTCAATCACCTTTTTAGAAGATGAATGTCCTTATCTAGTCAAATCATCTGAGCTTTACGAGGGCAACTCGAAACACTTTTTATTATCCGTATAATCCGACGTATTTAAACTTCAGGTTGTTTGTGTCTTCAGCATTAATAACATTGGTCGCTTTGTGTTCCGCAGGAGGCTGCTGGCGGCGTAGGTCGTTGCGCGCGTGTGTGGCGTGCGTGCCCCCCTGCGTAATTAATGCCTCGCGTGGCCGCCTTCGTCCCCTCGCTCGATTGCTTTCCGATGATCGCGAACGCCCCCTCGCAGGGGGTATTCATATGTGCTCGTGTCACTGCCGCTGCCCATCAACATAAGAGATTGATACTCGGCCTCCGCTATTAGCACAAGCTGGCCTTTGGTTTTCATTATTGGCTTCAGGAATTAATTCAGGAACAATAGTTTTACATATGCGTATTAATCTAACATAAGAAAGTAGCTGTTGACGGAATACATTTCAAAACTTATTTATACGCTCGGAAATTATTCACAGTTTGCCGTCTCAATTGTTATGCTAGGAAATGTCCAATTCACTAGATGATGTTTTAAAAGTATGTAAGAATGTAGCTAGGCATATATGTATGCATACTCCATACCTTACTATTAAATGGTCAATTAATTAAATAACAAGAAATAGTGGTAGAAAAACAAGATAGTAGCACTAAGAGACAAAGGGACGCTCTGTCGCGGAGTGAGCGCGAGGTAAATAACTTGTCGCGAGAGCAAAAAGTGATGCCAAGTGGGTCAAAGTTGCGCCGCCAGGGGGCGCCTCCCCGCCGGCTGGACGAGCAGGGAGGAACGCAAATGCCCTCGTGACAAAAATGGCCAGCGCTCAGAGGTTCAAGTGGCCATCTCTGAAACTGCGGAGTAGGTGGTTTAAGGGACACAGTCACAGTGCCTAACACACTGGGCAGGTGGCGTTCGTGGGGCGGATAAAGCGCGATCAAACCGTGTTTTCTTTTAAGATTGGCTTATAACTTGGTTGAATTAAAGATAATTGTGGGAATCGTACAGAGGTTATGAATCTGTTCGCTCATGTGTTTTGCGCGTACCACCAATATTTGTGATGAATTATAGTAATCAAATGGGTTGGCACACGTCTTTATCTTTTGAGGAAGTAGCTACGAGTAGTTTCGGGAAGTTTTGGTGTCGTTCATCTTCTGGTTTTGGATTAACAATTCTAACTTAAGGTCACGTGTTACGTGAAATTAGTATAAAGTTTCTCTCATGCGTATAAAAAACGAATGTGCTAATTTATTTATGAGTAAGGCGATCAAACACAAAAAGGTCTATTTACACAATCTGTTCCAAATGAAGACGGAGGTTTAGGGCCTAATTAACGGAGAGGCTGAGCGGCGTTGATCGGGCAAGAGAGCCGCTGGGACGCCGCCGGGGCCCAATTAGGTCAGGAGCCAGTTAGCCGAGTGGCAGGATGCACGTGGCCTCGCCTCACCGGAATCTGAATACAAATGAAGACATTAGTGGGGGGGCGGCAGGGGGAGGGGGCTGACCGGTGGCCATCTTAATCCGCCGATTACGCAGTCACGTCTCGGCAGCGGCTCCTAATTGGGCGGAGGCCGCGATAATCCGCGCCTCGCATCCGGGCCCCGAGCGCTCCGCCACGCGCAAAGAACGCCCGCCAGCCGCCTTTGTTCGGTAGCCCTCTCGCCTCTCTCACTACAAATTGTAGCATATATGTAGCTATACTGTGATCAGTAATACTCGCTGAACATTTTCAGTATAATTTTAAAGAGAACGCTTAAGAATTTGTACATTCACGTCAAGTACGCGTTCTTAAAGAGGGTTAGGTTAGGGTAGATATCAGGGATTTCAAATCCATATGCATTATTTATTTACTTACTAACACATACACTCTCGTCACTTCATTGGATTTCTAGATATTAAGTCGATAATTTTAGAATGACTGTGGTGATGACGAAATATGATCACATATGTACATAATATTGTAATGTCGATTATAATTACAAGTTGCTTCGTTATTTTGTTATTTGGCAACTATATAAACTAAGTATAGAATTAGAATGAATCCTTGAGTTTAGCCTCTAGCCCGACAGGTGGAGCGCGAATGGAGAAGGATCGCCGTCGGCCATCGCCTCTCGGCGGCGGATTAACAGGATATAAATAAGCGGACTCTCCCTGCCTCGCATCCACTAATTGATTCATCTATCCTTTGCTGTTTATCGAGCTGGGATCTTCTTGTCGTCTAGGATATCGCATTATATATTTACAACCAAAGGTTAGGCTATTGATGGCGTCAA
This sequence comes from Leucoptera coffeella, assembly GCA_030578115.1. Classification (NCBI taxonomy): domain Eukaryota; kingdom Metazoa; phylum Arthropoda; class Insecta; order Lepidoptera; family Lyonetiidae; genus Leucoptera; species Leucoptera coffeella. The sequence goes on from JAMBLF010000508.1 coordinate 68,561, forward strand.
ATCCGCTTTTAATAGACTGCGCCTAACTTAAGAAATAGTTACTCATATCATCTTGTACAAAAGTATTGAGAATTGATCCTATTGAAAAGGAGTTCGGCAAATCAAGAAGCGTCTATACTTTAAAAAACTAACCTTCACGAAACCTTCGATTAATGAATACTTAACCCTACCAACCCTTAAAAAAATACTCATGTATTCACTTATGCGAATTTCCAGTCGTCGCCAACAGTTGGACACAATGCGATCACCCATGAGTGAGCGGTGACAAAGGGAGGGCGGCCGTTGGCAAAGATCGGCGCCTGTGCCAGCGCCGCCGCCAGAGGGCGCCTGTGTCCGCCGATAAATCGGTGCGTGTCAATCAGCGAGGCGGATTAACGGCCCCTTCCCTCGCGCGCTCACTATTATTATTTCGGAATATCGATTCGGAGAACTATCGATTGGACGGACACGCGACCCCCGAGACACAGCTACTGGGCTCAAAATTAACATACATTCATACTACGGTGAGGGAAGAACATCGTGAGGAAACCTACCTGTTCCCCGAACAGGTAATAGTCAGTGCTTGTAAGCGGCGCCACCGGTTACCAAGTTACGCCACGGCTTAGCATCTGTAACATCGAATACTGATTATCTGGTCAAGAGGTGGGTTGAGGTGGCCACAGAATTACTACCTTCGCAATTGCGGAGATGGACTCCTAAACCCTTGACTACCCCGCAAGGGTGAATGGTCGTGAACGCGTATAGATATAATGTATCAGGTGTAATAAATAAATAAATATTTGTGTAAATAGAATATTAAATGGTCGCCCAGTCGCCTCCTCTGACACGCAAGGAAAAAGGAGCTATTGAGTATTTAATTTGCGTAGACTTACATGTTTTAGTTGTATGAATGTGTTTCACAGTCTACATGAATTGTACGTTACGAATACGCACAAGTAGTAGTAATCAACTAGTAACGTTTCTCCCAAGATGTTCAACCCAAGATGATTAATAGCGAGCCTTATCGCCGCTCTTGGGTGCGCACGTAGCGAGTAGGAGGCTTCTATCGCATTGTAACGTATATAGTGATACAAGGTAATACCATTGCACTACCCGATTATAAGTGTAAAACAAAACTGTAATTACGGTAAAAATACTCAATTCTCAAACCGGATTCTGAATCATTTAGTATACACATTAGATACATAAGACTGTACCCACATTGTTTTAAATACTTTCGTAGCACTTTTTAAAAAATCTTCAGACTTGTCCAAACTTCGTAGCAATATGGCTAACACCAATGAGTGATAAATTGATGAAAATGGAACTTTCGTTATTCTTTTTGGTTTGTTTAGGAATTGAGTCTTCATTCATGTACATATTCATAATCTAAATGTGAAGTGCTCATTTTATTGTAAGGGAATAAATCCTGAAGAAACCTGTTTTTGCGCCAGGATAGTTAAATAGATCTCAAAATACAAACTCATACGTTTGTTGATTACCTAAAAAAATTTTGATCGATGTGAACTTACTGTATATGCATGTATAGCAGCAATATCTGAGGCACACTCGAGAACCAATGACTAGCTCGTACGGACAAACAATCATAATTTATATAATAACGCTAAATATGTAATAAGATTTTATATCTATAATAGTGTTGTATGTGCTTTACAATTATGGTAATAAAATAGACGAATGAAAAGAAAATTAAGCAATGTTTTGCATAGTGATTGTCTCTGCAGGCAGCCGCCACTCGATTCGCTCTCGGCGGGGTTCTTGATGGCATATGCACCATTCATTCGTAGCAATTATTACTATTGTTAGTGGCAGGCATCCCACTCTGATCTTTATGAAGTTGGGTGACGAATAGATTGATCTGAAAAAGCTATTAAGTAGTAGAATACCTAAAACAAAAAGTTAAGTGATTACAGTGTAAGTGTTAAAAATTACACAAATTTACTTAGAATGGAACCTAGATTCTCACCACGTACGCACAGTTCGACTACGCTGTTTCTAATCGTTACCTCAGTTTATCATTTAGCTTACCAAAGCGATAAATTGAAAATCGCAAGTAACTCTCGAATCTATTTTGATTCGCCTTTAGCGTAGCTTTCCCAGCTAGGCGCCGATTGTCGATCGTGTATCTATAGCCGTGTCCGCGTGCAGGTGAGGCCGTCGTTGAAGTGCCCCCGCGATAGGTGGCGCGGCTGCGGCGTTTTTGCCTCTCGCGCCCCCCTCCCCACCCCCGCGGCGGCCGGCGCATAATTGACGCCACATCTCGGCTGCCCAAAGGAAGGGGCGCTCATAAACAACTCTTCGTTGGAAATAACATTCTGCTATATTCGCCTAGAAATACGCTGTTTATTACTCTTTGTGTGCGGGTACTCTATAATGGCGACGTGAAACTTTGGACGCTCAAACGGGTGACTTACCTAAAAAAAGGGAGATTTTTAAAGCAATTACTACCAAGTATGTAAGGATGTCATATAAACGATGTTAGTTTGTCAGGATCGGAATAAATACCGGGAATTAGATGTGACAGGACTTCAATGGTGCTACGAATATGAATAACTTTTTTAAAGTTAAAGTTGGTTTTATAAATAACCAAGTTTATTTCGTTTATTACTTTTACTAACATTAATGCTAAGCGAGCCGAATTTTATGTTAAAACGTTGTAGTCGTATGTTTCTCTTGTGAGAATTCGTGGAATAATAGCAGCATACATAAGGTATTAGGTAAATGGAGATCCGCAGCGAATGGCGGAGAGGAGGCCTGCAGCCTGCGAATGGGAGACATAATGGACGGCCGCCGCTCCCAATAGCCTCCGCTCACGACAGCCAGGGCGGCCCTCAGACAATATTGAGGCACAAGCGTCTGTGTTGTACCTACGTATATAATACACGCTTATAATTGACATAGGTTGGAGCAATATAGAATTTGATCATTAGATATTCTCGCCGTGTAAAAGAAATCTAAAGACTAAGCTTCCATTATCGTAACCTTGCATAATTATCGGATTGCTGATGATATTGATACCATGTTATTCATGGACCAATAGATTTCATTTTCCCATAGGCCCAAAAAAAAGGCAGTACATTAACATTATTTTCACTTTCTGGATGTTGTTTTACTAACAAGCCATCACAAATCGCTAATCTCAATAAAGCGAGCGCCCTTATTAACGCTCCTAAAGCTAACAGAGTCCCATCGAGCATTCTCGGTACCAACATGTGATTCAATTTGCGCACACTGAGCCCTGTCCCCGGGGAAGCGCTCGTTAGCTGCCGATCCCCAGTTCGAGCCCCGGCGGGGGTCATGCCCACCGTTTGCCCATTTGCCACGCTAATCGTTATTTGTTTTTGTATTGTTATATCAGTTCACAATAGTAAGCTATAAGTGATATAACTTTTATTTAGTCTAGCACTGGTAGTTGAGTGTAACCAAAACTTTCTTTTTCTCCGTATTATGTTAGAGAAGACTCACGTTATAGTTTTCTATGGTATAATAATGTGATAGAGTCACTATCACTAACATTTTCTAACTATCAGGAGCATTAGGGTAAATGTAACGAAAGTTTTTTAACGGTTTATTTAAAGCCTTAACTTAACTATGTCAAAGTATACATGCGTTTTCAAGTAGACTAGTATCCCTGAACAGAACTCAATTCATGCGTTATGGAGTCAAAACGTAAACGTAATATATTTGTGCTCTTCACTTATCAATCAATTGAAGTATTAATGGCTTTCCAATAACCTACTTAATGGAGAGTTTTATGACCTTCCAGAAATAGGCAATGTTTGCATAATTGAGAGGCGGCTGTCAGCGAGTGGCGAGCGCTGGGCAATTAGGCCGCGGCGCCCGCATTAAACATTGACGCCTTCTGCGGAGGCTCATTAGCTGCCGAGACGAGGGTCCAAGGCCAACCCTATCCTAGCCACGTGCCCAATCATATCGCCAGATAATGGCTGCCCATCTGTCAGGGAGCGGACTCTGCCACCGCTTAAGCACTAGGAAAGAACTAATCTACGCAGATTAGTGCTTTCAGTAATAGCACTCAATGTTCACGTTTGTAGGTTACTCAGAAATATTTACTAGAAACGGTATAGGACTGGTGCTATTTATGTGTGTTTGGTTATGTTCTATTACCTGTGGCGTGTCCAATGACTACGCGATTGCAATAACACAACATTTTTATATTTTTCTCTTCAAATCCTGACTAATTAATAGAAGATTGATCTTTACTTTTGCTCATTCTTCATTTTATTGCTTGTAAATAGGTATAGGTATGTCGTATTTGATCGATTTCTCTGATCAAACGAAAACTTACAAGTAAAATATGAACATGAGCAACTATGAATATAAGACAGTTTTAACTCCACTTTTAAGTTAAAATTGCTTATTTTTGATAACTAAAACTATAGTGCGGCTATTGCCTTGGAATAACAGTTGCATCCAGAGAATGATTACAGGGTGAAGGCGTGTCAGCTGGGATATAACAAAGGCATGGCAAGTTCTATCTGCGAAGGATGATGAAATAGAGTAAGGAAGTATAGTGCTTGTTCCTTTTGCACGGCTGAATGCAAATGCGTGAATTGAGATTCTGGCAGTGGCGTGTCTCGCGGGTGCCACGGCCCGGAAGAGGTCGCCAGTGAGCTCTAAGGCTGAGATATAATACTATGAGATAGCATATTCAATTTTATGTATTTAAATTAAATTCCTAAATCCTTCCGAAGACTATACTCCAAAAATTAAGAAATTTATGGATGTACTAAACTGCATAAAATTAGAAATAAGCCTATTCAATAATGTCCCAAACCACGACCCTTATTCACCTCTTGAAACAAGAACAACAATAAGATCTAGGACATTGGTGAAGTGGTTTCATAACGGTCGGTTTCAATGGAATATAAGAAAGTTCAAGCATATGTTTACGCATAGGAACCGAACCAAAAACGAATAGCTAGCACTCGCAAATCTTAAACAGGTGATAACGTTTTGGAGATTTGTTAGCTTTTCTGATATCAATTATTTCATCTTACATTCTCTCCTCTCATTAATGTCATTGTGCAGTGAGCCCAATCGCGTTGCGTGGCGGCGCAGGATGCGTGCTCGTGTGCGCCGCGGGATTCGGCGTCCCTCAGGCCACGCGACGCCAGCGCCTCGCCGCGGAGAAAGTGCGCGAAACGAGTCCCCTCAGGGCGCACTCTATTTGGCTGGGGCAGACGTCGTTCGCAGGAAGCCTCTACGCATGATTTGCTCCAATGTTGCCTTTGATGTGTTAATGGTGCTGCTAATATTTATTAGGCAAGGCGATGCTATTTAGAAAAAAAAAATTTAAATGAAATTCACTGATTGAATTGTTCTTGCATATTATTCAAAGTAGACATGGTTAAGTATTGCAATAAGCATGCTTTGAACGCTATTGTAACAAGGATTAGTGTTATCTGCGTACCCTTGTGGAAGGAAATGAGTTGAACGCATATACATACCAACATATTATTATCGGTTAGTAGTTTAGAAAGCTCACTTTAGTGAAACATACATATAAAATACACCATATAATAGTATCTGTGTGCAAAAGATGAAAAGGGTATTATTTGTATGAGCACTAGTGTGCCAAACATGAATGTTGTTAAAGAAGGGCTTAGATACGAACTCGTGTATGCAAATATGGAGTCACGTGTCGCCCATGGCGCGCCATCTTGTGCTTTTTGCACGCGAATGTGCACTCATTAGGGATGGGAGATAATCTACTCGCGCCTTTTTATATTTTACGTGCTTAGTTTCGGTTTCGATTCATAGCTGAAGAGTGATAAGTTTGTAATGGAATGGCTACGTAACTAACTAACGTAACTGGATTTTAACTAGAGCTTCAATAGGAAAAATCAAGATTTCAGATTATATAATAAGTTTCTTTACTAACTTACTAAAGCTTCACCTCCATTCTACCGATTATCAACTCAAAAACTTATGAAAAGGAAGAGAAATGGATACTCGACTCCTCCGCAAGAGATATGATAAAATTGTAATTATTCACACCTATTAAAGATTTGTTACTTATCGATGAGTACGAACTTACAGCGGATCCCATCTCTAGTTATGTCGGCTGTTTGCATGAAGCCAACACTAGAGCCAAGTGGCACTGGAGCATGGGCTCTGCGACGCATCCCTCGCTCCGCACCACCCGGCTGATGGACCGATGACAGACATGCCTCTGGCTTCAACAAGGTGCTCAGTGTTCACACATCTAGACTAAGGTATATAATGATACAATGATAAGAAAGTCTCGTACTTGGACATAAATAGAATGCTATCTGGCTTATCCATCATTCGCTAGTGATGGATAAACGGAATCTATTAAACGATGTAGTGCAATATTTAGAACGGACTGAACTATAGGGTCCTCACGTGGTTGCATATACACTTTTTCTTTTCTGTCATTCGTTTGAAGAGCTCTATCGTGTGGAATTTCCAAGAAGCCCTGCGCTTTCCTTTAGATTTGTTTTTGTCAAGCCTCTCCCTCTTGTACATGCAAATTAATACAATTATAGCTGCTTCATATTTGTTGTTTTAAAATACAATATTTAATGTGTTATTATCGTTTGCCATACCTACCCAATACCTTTCACAAATACAACAAGACTTTGTCCTAAGTTTTGAATTATGTTCTTGTACTCGCACTTCATTTATTCTTCTCCTATCCCGTACGTCTCTTAAGTTTTTGTCGATCGATCGTTAGATGGCGCATTATTTGGCGAAGCGTCGCTCGCCGTGGTTTGGGCGAGGGATGTGCGGCTGAGCGCGCTTCCTGCGATCGATATCGCGTGCAGTGTCGCGCTATGCTCCCACGCGACATGTCCCGCCCTAATTGCGCTGCGCTTGTTCCTGACAAAGGCAGAAGGGCCACGGCCAGCGACTGCCTTCGCTGCAAGGGGCGCACCATTACGCCACTCGCTTCTACCATTAAATGCACCTATATTATGAATGAATTGTATACATACGTATTATCTTCTTTTCAATGTTTAAGCAGTGAGTAGAAATTTATGACTTGCACAAATCTCAGGCTCAGTCTCATTTGGTACATAGCTTGGTGTAACGGTAAATGGTCTAAAAACTAATAAAATCAATGAAATATAATGCGTCACATATCCCGATAAGAAACTTATTTTCTAATAAACACCCAGGCCACTTAAGAGTACGTAGTTGTTGGATCTTTATATTGTACACAAAAGTTCAAGTTGTAGTTCAACTCGACGACGAGCGGATTCATTAAAACATGTCAAACCAACAGTTTACATTGGCCTAAGCAACGCCTTAATTAGACGTCATATTCTATTACTAATCACATCAAGTAGATTTCATTTATTTTAAATCAGTTTTTGTATTACGGACGATTCTATTGATTGAACATCGATAAGTTGTTATGAATATGCTCATTAGTTTTTAAGTGAGTCGTGTTATTCATTACTGCCACCAAGTAGCGCAACTGAAAAACGGAGGTAAACAAAGCGCGGATGAGTGATGGAGTGGCGCGGCGCCTCGGGGGTGGCGGCGCAAAGCCCAGCGGAGGCCACTCGCAGAATGAGGCGCGAGCTGGCCCATAAATCGGGTGGCGGAGCGTGTGTCCATGTGCCGCCCGCTGTCAGATCTCGCGGCCCCTCCCGCCCCCCGCGATTCATTAGGGGCCGCGGCGGACGGTCGCGGCGTCTCCGTGAATTCAAATTAGGGGCGGCTCGGACGTCGGCCCCTAGGGATGGGCTGCGCTCGCTTTTGCCTTGTATCGATAGTGCTTTTAAAGGTATTGGTGAGTGTTGGATACTTGTGTCGATAAATTGAGCTTTCATCAATAAATACCATTGTGATAATTTCGGATTAAGTATTTCATCTCAGTGAATAAATGAGGAGCAGTATCGCTACATAGGGATTGTTACTAATTGGAAGTCTGCGGACTGCAATCTTTATACTAATAATAAAACTACTTTATAAACCCTTGTAGAAATGCATTTTAAGTTAAGCCTTTACTTTATTATCTGAAAGGTAAAATAAAAAGAATTAGGCGTATTTAAGAAAAAAACTCCTCAAATCAAATTATGCTGACGTAGACGATTCTAAACCAATTAATGATATCGAATAACTATCACACATTAACATTTAAATGTATACACAACGATTATAGTTACGATAGCCCAATATCGATATCGACAAGGAGCGAGTGAGGTGCCGGCGCCTAGCCCTTTGTCTCGGGGCGGCAGGGGGCGCGGGCGGCGCACGTGCCGGCGGAAGTCGCGCAGGGCGGCCGCTCCGCTAAATGATTCACAAGGCGGCCGCGGTGCAAGATTTATGCCGCGCCTCGCCTCGCTGCCAGATTAAGGACGGACGCGACATCGGACCGCAGCCTCCCCCGCTCCGCCCCGCCCAGCCCCCATGCGTGATCTGTATTAGCACACGGCTTCGAGGAACTACCTCTGTTGACTCGCCGAACCTACCTACGATATTGACCCGATGGCAACACAAAAGCTTCGCCGGAATCGCCAACTCCCTTCCTGCTCTCTAAACAAAACTCTGCAAGTGAAAGTACTCGTGCCAGAGCTCAACCATAACCAAAATTCCAAACATTATCTCCATTGCAAACGACATTATTTCGGACTATATTCTATATTGGACCAATAAGATATGCTTCAGTAGTTCTATCTATCTCTACAGGGAAAATTACCTGCGTTAGTGAGTTGAACGTGATTTTTTTATCAAAAGAAAATGTACTGCAAAATACTAGGTAATTAATCATTCCTGAAACATCTCTGAACGATCCACTCAAATGCTTTATTTACACAATATTCTAAAGAATATATAGTGTCGAGAGGTGTCCCTCACACAGTAGTTCGTCAACACTAATAATGGTGATGTGTTAAGCCCTCCGCCCTTCGGTTTGCTCTCAAATGACCCAGTGAGGCGGACAAAGCGGCCGCTCGCCCTCTGGCCTTAAACATACGCCTTCCATCTTACGAAAGCCCTGTGATAAAAGGCCACATCAACTCTTTCGTGACAAACAGTTCTCTCACGGATATTGGCCCGTCAATCGAGAGGGATCGATAAGACCCATCAAAGTATAATCGTAATGAGTTAGAACGTGTTGTCTATTGAAATTGAAAACATAATAATAAGTTATAAATATAAAAACTTTTAATCTGGGTAACATAACAATACTTTCGAACACAAAGTTTAGGTTAGAAGTACCTATAACCGCCGAGTATGAGGAGGTGTATAATGTAAATGAAGCCAGAGTAGTTTTTCTGGATCGAGACAAATGGGCACCCCTGATTTCTGCCTACCCCTCTATAGGGAAACGGGCGGGGTATGTATGTGCATGTGTGTATAATGCATGAGGTTATTACGAGTATGTATATCTCAGCCGCCAATATTCTATTATAAAGTCATCAAAACTTCGATAGTAACGCTGAATTTGACTTTGTTTCGGATATTGTCTCCCATGTTCTATGCAGCACGAAAGTAGGACTAGATATGTTTGTATCTAACTACTGGTAAATGCATAGATAGATATCAAATATGTTATTTATAACCAATAATATTAGTACAGGTGGTATGTGAGGTATACTAAAGAGTAGCTAATGCGTTTGTGGGGGTATCCCAGTGCACCAGTTGTTTGTTGGCATAGCGTCCACCAGCCCCCATCGCTGCAGCCGGCCTATTCTGGACTCCGCCACGATAACGATAAGTTCAGCAGCATCGATTGGTGCAGAAAAACTCGCAAGAAAAAGAATATTTCAGTTCAAAATAAGATTTACTAAATTGACTATTTTGTCAATATTAATATATGCGTACTAGTTCTTGTAAAAGAATACAAAATACAATTCATAAATACGATAGAGAATTTGTGGTAAAACCAAGATCAATATCATTTATAACTAGTACTCTCTAATAATTAATATCCTAACAATACCAAAATAGTATTTAATTCAGTTAGTCGTAGCGGTTGCAGAATCGCTTAGCCCGCGTTGAGAATCGCCCGGCGGCTGCTTCGAATGAAAGCAAAAGTTCATTGATAAAATGCGCCGAGGGAGGCACCGCCACCGCCGCCGCATTAATTTCATTAGGAGCTACGAGAGACGGCCGCGGCCGCTGCTTACATAATCGCATCTCAGTGATGATTCCTCGCCCATGCGGACATCGTGATTCGATTGGATTGGATGGGCAAATGACCCACGTGGGCTATTATGTGGTGCCCTCCGAGGGGGCTTTTGGCACGCTAATTGCCGAGGGATGCAGCAACTTGCAAGGATGCCCGGGATGCGCTCTCCATTTGACAAATTGGCCCGAACGACCGCAATCGGTTTGCGCCATTGTGCTCTGATTGCTCCCCAAAATTGCACTGCGTCAATATTCATATTCATACTTTTCATAAGTGAAAGAATTCGTAGTCGTTAACATACTTTCAAAATATTGGAGCTTATAGATTCGCTTTAGTCTTTGTCATTTGGTCATTGATATGAGTGGGCACACGGTGGCCACGGGTGGCGTGGCTTGATTGGGCTGAGAGGAGATGTGCTCGGCCGCTGCAGCGGGAGGGGCTCCACACACGCCTCGGGCACTCCGCCACTGCGCTCGCCAGAGGGACCACTACGTGCAACTAATCGTTATTATCTATGCATGGAACATTCAAGCATTCATATATATCGTTATGTGAACACGGTACAGCGCTAAGCTAGTGCATAGCTACTTGAAAATGAGGGGTCTTAGATTCACACCTACGAATATACCGAGAAAATAAACATCATTGCACTTTCGAAGTTTCTGTGTTAGTTAAAACCATAAATGGAATGTTAACTGTCACTTTTTCGGTGACATGACTTGAGTCATCATCTCCACAAGTAGTATACACCAATATTCCATATAAATTGCATCACTTCCCCAATGGAATATAACATCTAATCTAAGGCGATATAAAAGGAGCATGTCTCAAGTGATCGGCGGGAGCGGGCCTTCTGGTGCGCGTGGGCGGCCGAGGCGTCACTCGGTAGGCAAATGGGCGGCCGCGTAGGCTTCTCGGCTGTATCGATCTCTGCGGCCTTTGTCTTGCGGCCCTCGCCTGGCAACGGAGCCACGTGCCGCATCGCCAGAGCGCCTCACCCGGAATTAACGGACGCAGCCGAGCGACCTCACTCGCCACCCGCTGCACCCACTGCGCACTCTACGCTATGTGCACAGCCTCCAAACGTCATTCAGGCTTATGACCGATAGAAGATCAGCGGCTGTAGCCTAGTGGGCAAGACCTCGGACTTCTCATTAGAGGTCCTTGATTCGAATCCCGGCTCTGGCGAGTACCAATGTACGACATTTTCAAATATGATTTTCATTTACGTACATAATTTCACATTCGCTAACTGTGGGGAAAACTATCGTGAGAAAACCAGCCTATACTTCGGGATAGGTTAAAGTCAGTGCCTGTATACGACGATACCGATTACTACCTATCACGTTAACTGCTATCGATCTAGTGAAACGCGGGCTTTGAGTTACCTAAATCTAATATGCCTTCGAAATTTCTGAAATGGGTACTCAAGCCTCGGACTACCCCACCATGATAAAAAAGCGAGTGTGTGTATATGCAAGTTGTGAAGCGTATGTTTATATAAGTATGAATGTTTCACTAGATATACAGCATAAGCGATTCCATCGCTGTTTCATCTCAATAAGCATAATATGTATATAATTTCTTTTTTTATTGTATATAACATGGACACAACAATGTTATTAATACACATACATACAAATCTAGCCCATCATCCCGTAGAGAGATCCCGGATACTCATTTTTCTCAAACGCGGCTTACCATTTCATTGCTTCGATGACATCTAAACACATCCTTATATGTAAACCATCTCATACTGCTCATATAAGTAACATAACAAGTAACATAACCAAGATATTGAGCCAATGGAATGACAACTGGACGTGTACTGTTTAAATAGAGTATTTATTTATTATTAGGTACATAAACAGATCCTCAATCCAAACTCTGATTAACAAAAAATAAATACTAAATGGAAGACTAGACTGGGATCCTAAGTATTGTACATATGAGTACTATTTGATTAAACATTTAATACAAAAAAGCAAACCATATAAACATTAATTAGAATATGTACTGATAAATTAACAATTATAATTACAATCAGTAAAAAGAAAGAACACCGAAATATCTTTATTCGTAACGATAAAACAGAAACATATATAAGAGCGATTACCTATATTTTTGCTTTTACTTACTTATAACTAAGAATATCAGGTGTTAATTGCTTCTTAAACACAGTAGGCATAATGAATCCTCTACATCTGTCATCAAAGGCATTGCTTTCCACGATGATGAATGCAAGAGGAAAGATTAATTCAGAGAATAGTCCAAAACGCCAAATGTTGTAAGAATACACGGTACTTGCAACTGCCATAATTGTCCCTTTGAAAACAAAATGCGGAGAAAACTTTAAATAAAAGTGACGGAGGGGACTTATGTATTTCATCTAAAAACATTCACGTATTCCGTTGAGTATTATGGATTTGATATCAGAGTATTTTTTTCTCTCGTCAAGATGTGTGTATTCATATTATACGCAAACAGTTTATAAGCAAAATTAAAATTTATTGGCATGTTTAATTAAGCTTTTATTTTTCTACTTACTCTTTACTTCTATATATCAAATTGACCTACAATAATTTGTTATTCCGACAACGGCGCATGAAAACCAAGTTGTAAGTAGAGACCTTGAACTGAAAGTGAAGTTTCAAAGTGGTTAAGTTATTCATTCGCTTTGCGTGTATCTTTTCAATTGTTGGGAAAAGCTCTTTCGCAGCTGAGCAGTGCCGCTGGCGACATCTGTGTTCGAAAAGACGCTGCGAGTGCGAGGACGCCATCTGTTTTGCAATAGCGCAATTAAAGCGTGTTCATTTTGGCTGTTATCGTTGCAAATTCCTTTAATGAACAGAAGCCTGCTTTTGACTTGTAGTTGTTGGCGACTTAGAGCAAAAGTATATTGTGTGATGCCATAAAATAATATAGCCCCAGCAACTTAAAAGTTGCGGTAAAGGTGATCTAGGTAGAACAAGTAAACTTATATTGAGAAAAACGTATGTATGTTGTTGTTAATGTTGTGTCTAAATGTTTATGTAATGAAACGCGAGCTTCGAGTGAACAATACTTATCAAGCCTTCGAAATTTCGGAGATGGGTACTTAAGCCTCTGACTACCCCGCCACAATGAAAAGAGAGACTGTATACACAAGTCGTGAAGAGTATGTATATGTAGCTTACGTATGTTTTCTGTTTCAGCCGGAGCGCATAATCTCCCCGTACTCGACGATGGTGCGGCGCAGTGGCAACCCGTTCGAGCTGGCGCACGTGTGCGTCTCGTGGCTCATCGGCGCCGGCTACGACGCCTACGTGGTGAGCGGGAGCGCCGCCAGGGACCTCTGCCTCGCCATCCGCTACCGCACCGAGTACCGCGACCCCTCCGCCGAGGAGGCCCCCGCCACGCCGCCGCAGCCGCCGCCCCTCAAGCCGCCCACCTCTTCCGAACTGGTGGCCAAGCTGCGCAAACTGGCCAAGCAGGCCTCGGACGTGCGTCTCTTTTGTTATTCATATACACGATGCATCTACAAAGTCTACCATGCGATGTCTAATATAAAAAAATCTGTTAGGTGGTGAAGGAAATCTGTCATCAATTCAATATCAATATTATCACGTCCTGAGAAGTTAGGCTAGTGGAAGGGGTGATTTATGTCTTTAAGAGACGCTTCAATGCGAAAGAATTTGAATGTATGTGAGGTATCAATTTAATTAAGCTAACGCAGCCAACAATAATTAATAATTGACAATCCAGTAAGCTAACTTGTTTGCTTCGCTGCATGTCCCAGTCGCTGGACGAGGAGGGAGAGGAAGAGGTGGAGGAAGAAGAGGCGCCGCCCGAGGAGAAGGCGCCCGAGGAGGAGGAGCACGAGTACCGGCTCATGCAGCTGCCCGTCTTCGAGTCCGCCTACGAGCGAGAGATGGCGCAGCGCACCGCCGCCCAGCACCAGCTCAAGGAGCAGCGCGCGCGCCAGGAGGCCCTCGACAAGATCGCGGTAGGTGACACGGAGCACCCCACCCACGGGGATTAGCCGAGACTAACGCTTATAACTGCGGTAGATGATCATTCATACTTATTCATTAACTCAATAAATTCACTGCATACGTAGGGGTCGCCAAATAAGACTTTCCATGTCCAAAAACACAACATACTCAAAAAGTGACGTGAATTACTGATTATGTACAAGGATGACACACTGTTCCAAACCAAAACTCATTCATTTGCAAACTTACATTTAGTTCTAGTCCCTAACAAAATAACATTTGGGATAATATTGCACAAATTTCACTTTAGTTTTTTAATAATTTCATTTAAGACATGTGAAAAGTTTACCACTCCTTACACACCTTACCATTCAGAAATGCATACTTAATATAGATAGATAAATCCCTTTATAGCATATATAATCGACGACCAGAGTAGCAAGCTGACGAAAACTGCCTCCACCGGGAAACGAACTCTTACGATCAGCGTTCAGATGGTTAAGGGTTCGCGCCACAGAGTTCGTAGTAGTATGAACGTCGTCGGAGGGAATGAAATACTATATCCTCCTTGGTTGTCGGCAGGAGCTGGAGCGGCCCCCCGAGGACCCCCTGGACGGGTGGCGCACGCACGCCTGGGTGCTGGTGCTGCCCGGCGCCATGGGCGTGCAGGCGCCCGTCTTCGTGGAGCCGTCGGAGGGCGCCTGCCACCCGCTCTCCCACCCGCACTACCACAAGATCTACTCCGTCTACAACCACCAGAACTACTACGTGAGTAGCGGATCTACTGCTCAGCTAGTTTAAACTACTGGACTTTGTATCAGGTTTACTTTAAAGCTTATTAGGCGATGGCTTGACTTATTGTCTATTTACATATTGATGCCATCACAACGTCGTATAAAACGACGACCTCCGTGGCGCGATCGGTTAGCCGCCGGAACGCTAATCGTGAGGTCCCGGGTTCGATTCCCGGTGGAGGCAGGGTTAAGAACTACGCTTTTCTACTGCTTTCCAGTCTGGTCGTTGATTATATGTGCTATATATGTATTTATCTATGTATAATATGTATATATTTCTTAAATATACGTTGACTAGTACCCTTAACACAAGTCTTAAATGAACTTACCAAGGGGCTAGTCCAATTGGTGTAATAATGTCCAAATATTATTATTATTATTATAAAAGCAGAGAATATTGATCGTCAACCTGCTTCTCTCACACCCATTAACCTTCTCATAAGTGCTCTCTTGTTCTTAACGCTGTCCTCTGTTCTGTCTATTCAATTATTACGTATAACTATGACTTTCTGTGTAGGTATAATATAATTACAATTATTCGCTAGTCAGCCCATTATTTACCAGTGAACTGGTACTGAGGCTTAGTGCGTTTGGCAGGCCAACGTGCAGGAGGGCGTGCAGGGGCTGGAGCAGCTGAGCCTGGATCTGCTGGCGGCGGAGTGCTGGGAGCGGCTGCTGCCCGGGGAGCCCTTCGGGGACGTGCACGTGCGCCACCTGGACTACTCGGACCCCGCCACCGCCGTCGCCACCGAGGGCCACCTCGACATGCCCTACAGCTGGGTCGAGAAGCTCGACCTCCCTGCCAAAGGTGACTAGACTGCTCTTTTCGAACGACGTGCCTCAAAAAGCTCTAAAATTCAGCGAAGTACAAATTTTATTGCTTTTATTTGAACTAATTTTGATGGAAATGGAAATCAGCAATCTTTCCTTACTTCTCAATAGGAAAACTGGCGGGTATGTATGTAAATGGGATACTCAATAGAAGCTATTTCAGATAAATTAAATATTAATGCCACCACACTCTCATTTTATCTCTAAAACTGACACGGGAGATTTAATGTCTCCGAGTTTCTGAAATCCCAGAAGAATAGAAGGAAGTGGGTGAATGTGTGTTAACTGCTATCGTATGTGTTTGTGGGTGTGCAGAGTACCAGCAGCGCTACCCGGGCTTCAGCAAGAGCACCCACTACAAGAAGGTGCTGGTGGAGCGGTTCGCGGCGTACGCGCACTCCGCGGGGCTCGTGCAGCGCGTCAACACCTACTCCGACTACGCGCTCATGAACCTCCTGCGAACGTAAGTAAACATATCAATCAATTCGACGTAGCTCAGTTGTTTGGAGCTTGGCTCTGTATCAGTGGGTACCGGGGTCAAATCCCACTTGAGCATGTACCAATGGAAATGAAGTTAGGGAAAACATCGTGACGAAACCTAGCTGTTCGTCGAACAGGCAATAATTATTACTTGTAAATGGCGACATGGCTTACCACCTGTCACATTTAGTACTGATTATCTGGTCAACACGTGGGTTGGAGGTGTCCATAGAATGACTACCTTCGCAATTGCGGCGATGGAAACCTGAATCTCTGACTACTTCGCGAGGGTTAATATATATAAGGGGTCGTGAATGCGTTTGTCTTTGTTATACATATCACATCATACAAGAAAGACCTGAGGCATTATTAGCTTCGAGAGTTCATCTCCAGAACTGTGGAGTTATTATTTAATGACTTCGTGACTACTAACTACCAACATGACAAAATTTAATGTGATAACAAGTAATCTGCGTTGTCATTTACAAATACTTAATATTAACTGTTCCGAAAAACGGGTGAGTTTTCTCAGGGTGAAATTGGTGCATTTTGATAGTAAATTACGAACAAGTTCGAGGTAGAACAGTAAACCAAATTGCCTTATTCTTCTTTCCGAACCTGGATCCAACAGATTCATAGCAAAGGCCCGAAGCACTAAATGAATTACAACGCTATCACATTCTTGTTTACGAGCGCCATTTTAGAAAATAGTCACATCTTATTTTGTATCAGATTGAAAGTAAACCAAATGAATCAGTTTTTATCTTTTACTTTTGCTTTAAATAAAGGTATTGTAGTGTAGAGAGTGATTAGACGTTTGCTCCGCCCTAATTGTAGACACGAGTACTACGAGAACAGGAAGGATCGCCTGAGCGAGGTGACGGTGGACTACGCCACCGAGCGAGTGGAGGAGACCTTCCTCAGGGGGCGCCGGGACCACCTGCTCAGTGAGGATCACCTTTTAGAATTAATGTCCACACCCTTGAGACACGCAAACAAATATATATTTTTTTAAAAGTGTTGTCATTTAACACATTGTACTTCTAACAACATTGCTTAATTCATATAAAAACTTGGTGGAGGCCTGTTTTCCTAGTGACTGTTGAATTTAAAAGCAAAGCTATAACTATACAGAAAATACAGAATTAATTTATATAATAATTTACATTTATGGAACCAAGCGCACGGAGCAACCCCACGCAAGTGTTAACTATACATATAAGTAGCACCATTGTAAGGTGAACTACTTATTATGAAGTTTAATTAATCCAAAAGCGCGCGTATTTTCCAGAGCACTCGTACCCGCTGAACAGCCCGCCGCTCTCCATCGAGGTGGAGCGCACCCTGGAGCTGGAGCACGAGGCGCGCCTCGACCAGCTGCGCAGCGTCCACTGCACGCCGCTCTCCTTCCGGGAGAACTTCGTGGACCGCGAGGACAGGTCAGCCTCACGCGACGACGGGCAGCACCAGGAATGGGGACTCCAGCGGCAATGCGCCTCTGTTGTCGTGAGATATGCCATTCTCAGATTGATTTGAGACGTGACGGAATTACAAAAAGTATATTATTTTGCTATTGTTTGAACAGCATGTTACAAAACTCTCTATGAACTACTCTACGTGTCTACTCTATGTGTCTCCTTCCATGATAAAGATTTGAGCTGGTTCTTTTATCTTTTTTATGATTAGAGACTATATAAGCTTACACTACATAAGAAAAACGCGATACACAATTCTACAGATGGCTGACGGGTAAAAAATGGGAATAGGCTAACTGGAACTCAACTCCCTTGAAAGGTTGAAATGTTATTTCTGTTACATGGTATGTGGTGTTCGTCAGGCTAGTGAGTCGCTACGCCACGTACGCAGAGGGCTCGAAGCAGGAGTCGAAGCGGCAGATGGAGGTGCTGGTGGAGGAGTACGCGCGGAACCCCCTCGAGAGCCCCGAGAAGGACGTCTGGAAGTGGATCTTCAGGCTGCACGAGAACAAGATAGAGCTGCAGTACCACTACGACTACAACTACGTCACCAACGAAACGAGGACCTTCATCAAGCCCAACCTCACCGAGACCGGCGGCAAGATCCTCTTCGACCCTGAAAAGACCTACGGATACATCGTGAGCATCATATTTGTACAACTGAGCGTTATTTACTATTCAGTGTAGCACTATCGGAAGTATCGCCAAGGGCATGTTCGTAACACGTTGGCGGGTGTTGCAGTCGAACCCGCTGGTGAAGCAGCGTCGCAGCCTGGACCTGTACCTGGCGCTGTGCGAGAGTCTGGAGCGAGAGCGCATCGCCACCAGGAACGCGCGCAGCTCCGAGATCGACCTGGCGGACCTGCTGCGCACTCGCCTCTCCGAGAGCAGCGCGCCAGAGCTCACCGTGAAGCTCTTCGACACCGGCATGAACGAGAGCGCCGTCAGGGGCTGGAACGAGCAGGTATCACTGCCGCGCTACGCTGTCCATACATATCATTGGATCTTAAACACAACATTTCTTTGCCATGATAGTAAAAACGCATGACCATCATTGGTCCCCACCATATGCAAAAAATATAAACGTAAGAAGCTATTCTGAAGTGGTAGCTAATAATGTGAGATGCAAGTGGTCGCTCTGTGTGTGCGCAGGAGATGCAGAAGGCGGAGATATCGGAGCGCGAGAAGGAGGCGGAGATCGACCCGCTGGCGCCGTACCTGGCGCGGCTGTTCGGCTCCGGCCACGGCGACGGCCGCCCGCTGCCACCCAAGGAGGCCGCGCTGCTCAGGGACTCCTGCCTCAACGACTTCAAGGAGCGCCAGCTGGCGAGACAAGTGCTCGTGCAGGAGCGCTTCGACCACGTAACTACCCCCACTTACTTATTAACATCTAACTCCAGCGATAGGGCATCGTTTCAATCATATTACATTTGGCCAGTTATTGATAACTATGGAATCATCAACCACAACCCTATCAATATCTAACTTTGGAACTTCCCTTCCGCAGACGAACGATGAGTACAAGAAGCAGCGGCTGTGGTACCTGGCCAACCAGTTCGTGCTGTCCCCCGCCAAGGAGGCCGCCTTCTTCGAGTCCAGGTGCGTATCGCTCCCTCGTCTAACCTAATTAGATGCGCGCCGCAAGTGGCGGCAGCTGATCGTGGTTGTAGGACTTTTTGTAGATATTGTGGCGACCTCTAGAGCAACCACACGCAAGATCTAGAAGCCTCTAGAGGTCGCCACAATATAATTTGATGTGTGCTTGTGGTGGCGTTGCAGCGCTGACATGGCGTTCGAGGTGCACGCGCTGGAGGTGCGGCTGGCGCGGCACCGGGACCTGTCTGCGCCGCGCTACCAGCAGCTGCTGCGGCACCTGGCGCGCCACCCCGTGCTGCAGGAGCTCTACAAGTACACGCGCCACAGGAGCTCCTTCGGCCTAGATGACCAATGAGATGCCTCGCTTAAAATTCTAAGCTTTCATGTTGCGATACCTTCTGCTCTGAGGCAACATAAGTTATACAACTTTAAAAGTGAACATTGTGGAATTTGTTTTAGTGTATTACGGGTTTATTATAAGAAGTAACCCTTACTAGCTTTTATATCTCGCACGTTATATGTGATACGTTCTATGTATCGAATAGCGTTAGCTATTAGTGCAATATATAAATATGAGTCTTCCAATATTGGTTGTTATTGCTACGATACGTTATTGTTATAAAAACGTTAGTTATCTTTTATGTTCGATTTAAAAATTGTAGACTGTTAAATTATTACAAGTCAATAAAATTACTGATTTAACAAAACTAGTTTAATTCTTAACAACTTGATTTTTCCACTAATGTAAAGTTTATCGTGTTTCCTTCAGCTGGCATAGAAAGAGGATGTCTCTAATGTTTCAATCTGATTTGATTGCTTGGGCTCAGTGCTTGGGCAGCACCCAGGAGGGCTGCGGGTGGCGCGGGTGCTGCCGCCAGTCCCCTGCGCCGCCCAGCAGGTTCCCGCGGCCGTCGTGCGTGGCCAGCGCCAGCCGCGACAGCTTGTTGGCCAGCCGCCGCTGCGGGGAGTCCGCCCGCGGCAGCGGAGGCAAAGAGATGCTGCCCGACTCTGCAATGCAACAATAACAACAACTGCTTTAAGAGATTCGCGATTTATACTCATGATTATTAACTAACGGGACTTATCGCGTAAGTCACGGGCATGACCATGGCTGCTGCAACGTAGCCGAAACGTCGGGTTAATAAAGGTAACTTTATTTTTTAAAAACTTACGCGATAAGTCCCGTAAGTATTGATCATGAACAACAACTACGTTATGCAAAATTAGAGCAATTATTCTCATAATTAATTAATATTAATTTATGCTTCATATGTATATATTCGGCGTAGCTAAGTCGTTGAGGGCTTGACTCTGTCACTGTGGGTACAGAGTTCAAACCTCGGAGCATGTACCAATGGAAATGAAGTTTTCAGAATTTCATGATGAGAAAAAATATCATTAGGAAACCTATCTTTCCCTCGTACAGGTAATAATCAGTGCTTGTAAATGACGACACGGCTTACCACCTGTCACACGGAGTACTGACTATCTAGTCACAGGTTGATAGCATGCACTTATGTTGACTTGTCAGTATGCGTGAGGCAGTTACCGGAGTGGTAGTCGCAGTTGGGCTCGCAGGGGGAGTCCTGCCCCAGGCGGCGCCGGTGCTCGCCCGCGAAGTGCTCGATCAGCGAGTCCATCAGCGGCGCCTGCCGCGAGAACACCTGCAACAGCCAACGACCACGTCACTCCGCCACTTCCAGCAGCCAGACTTACCAGCCAGACTTACAGCATAGGCTAAGCTACATTTAGATATTCACCACCTGTCACGTGACTATTAGAGAAATATAGAGAAAGGTGGGGTGAGTTGATTTCTCTAGCCTAGATCTAACATTTCCATCTCAATGTATTCCCAATCGTGGATGTCTCAAAGGTATTAGTTTGTGTTATCTCAATGTCCATTTGAAAATTCCGACTGCTGTTATTAATAATTCTTATTTTAAGCTCTAGAAAGTAGTGTTTAAATCGATAATCAAGAAATGAACGAAATGAACTAAAAGAGATAGAAGGCCTTAAGTATATGTATCTCCAATTCTCCACCTAAACGTAATAGCGCTTATAAATTGCGGCATCGTTTGCCACTTGTCTCCTAAGCTGACTATATGGTTAAAATTGTGTTCGAGGTCACCATAGAATCACTAACTCCGCAATTTAAGAGAAAGACACAGCAACTTCTGTTGATCCGCAATGACCAATGGTAATCAATGATGTGTGATATGGACCTGCAGTATCTTGGAGACGCGCAGGCCGTTCTCCACCACCATGAACTGCAGGAAGAGGCAGGGCAGGCAGTCGGGGTTGGAGGCGTCGGCGGGCAGCCCCAGGTCCCACGACAGCTCCTCGTACTGCAGCCCCAGCAACATCGTCTGCACACGCCACAAGTACACGTCAAGACAAGGCTTACAGCTGCCGTCAGGTCGTCAGAGGAGACTCAGGCTATATCATAGCCATCACAAACCCGATGGTTTTGCTAAAAGAGACCGGGACGATGTTATATCTCCGAGGTTCAAGGGACAACCCGAAAGGGATCAAGGTACGCAAAAATTTATGTACTTAAGCATAAGTATCGCGGTTAAGATGAGTTATTGAAATTTTGTCACAAATATGTAGACATTGCCCGGAATATTGTATTTTCATAACATCAAAGCTTTGCATCGCCAGATAAGCACGGGAAAGGGGCTGTAATTTAATTGACATTGGGATAAAAGAAAGGACGTATAGATCGCAAAGACTGCACTCACGCTCTCGGCGTCGTCGATGACGTAGACGCCGCAGCCGTTGACGGCCACCAGCACGGGCGCGTCCTCGTGCGTCAGCAGCGACGCCAGGCTGCGCACCGGCTGCTCGATCTGGCCCTGGAAGAACGCCGCCCTGCCACGCCCACAGCCGTTACTCACACTGACAATTGCTCAATCGAATATGAGACAGTACGTCAATGAGAAAGACTATATTATACGAGCATAGAACACCTACGCACTAAACAAATAAATATATTCCTGCCTTTAGTCTACTTAAGGGTGAAAAGAACTTGCAGACGATATAATGAATAGGATTACCTATAGCATTTATAAGGGAATATTGGTAAAAAGTTTGTGTGTGTGTGTTTTCGTATTGTTGCGGGGCAGTCAAGGGCTTGAGGGCCCACAGACAGAACCCAACGTGTAGTGAACCGTATCGCCGTAAACACGGCACTGGCGGATAGGCCGGCTTCTATTAGCGACTGTAAATCATGTACATAAATGAAAAATACATTTTTATATTTCATTCATTGGTACATGCAAGAACTTCTAATACGAATTCGGAGGTATTTCTTGCGATGAATATATAATATATAATGGTATAATGGAAGTGAGGTTGCATCTGCAGGCAGCAGTGCGTGGCGTGACTGACCCGTAGGTGGGCAGCGTGCGGCAGTGCGCCAGGTACTTGTAGCGCAGCTTCCTTGCGGGGGCTGCGGGCGGCCTCTGCGCCTGCTCCAGCAGCCTTGCCTCGGGCGAGCCCTTGCGCCCCGCCGGCAGCAGCCGCGCCCAGCGCCCCGCGCGCGCGTGCACCGGCAGGAACTCGTCCTGGTGCTCCCTGCAATACACCACATGCTGAGCGCTAGTGCTGCGATCAGTAGGAGGGGCGGTCTTTGGAGGGTATGGCTTTAAAGTGGATGGATAGAAGTGTCCAGAAGTTTCCACCAGTTTTTCAATACAAATATCATTTTAGGCCAAAAATTGAGATAATCTCGAACATATATTACTTTTTTGGTAAGGGAACACTGTAAAGTTAAAACATCTGGTGGTAGACTTTCCAAAAATAAGCTGCCACGTAGTATGGTGACCATCTTGTGAAAGCATATTAGACATGCACAATGACACCGCAATATGGCAGTCGTTGTCCCGCTGTAGTAGTAGTGCCAAGGGGCAGTGGCAGTGGTGGCGCACCTGAAGTACTCCGCGGTGTAGCGCTGCGGCTCGTGCGGCCCGAGGCGCACCCTGGCGTGCAGCGCGCCCAGCGCCACGGCCTGCGCCGCCTCCACCGGGTACCTGCCGCGCACCACGTTGTGCCGCGCCTCCTCCCACAGCAGCTCCTGGATGCGCGAGTCCCTGCCACGACATTCGCACACTTTAGTCACGCTCTTTGTGTTCAATTACAACAAATACAAAAATTGGTTGATGCAATGTGCCATGTCTGAAGAGTCTAACGACTTTACTGAAGTAACGTTTAGAGCATTGACAATATTTAGGAGTACTCACTTGATGTTCTCCTCGAGGTGCTTGGGGAAGAAGACGTTCCTCTGCAGCCGCAGCAGGGGCTGGTCGCGCGCGAGGCGGCCCTCCGAGCCGTGGCCGAACCGCCGCAGCAGGCGCGCCCAGCCCGCCCGCACGCGCCACGGGCACTGCGCCCCCTGCAGCTGCACCTCTGCAACACCGCAAGCCCTTACTCGCTGCTTGTTATCCCAAAATAGGGTATACATAGAGGACGAGGCATACCCTCGGTTACCGTCATGGCTATAATCTCTAATGAAGTATTAAACCTTTTAACTCTTAACCGAGATAAGGTTTACATAGATTAGGTTCAATAGCATATTATTTAAATATCAGAAACAACATTTAAGCTCATTCTCGAGTTGTGTTTGATAGCCTGTAGTTTCTATATCTTTTCCCTTCATCTGAGCCACGCCAACTTAATCTATCGTTTTATAATATAGGTAAAGCAGTTTACCTAGGAGAGGAGAGCACATCCAGAGCGCGAAGAGCTGCGAGGCGAGGGAGCGCGAGGAGGGCTGCGAGAGGCCCAGCTCCTCGGTGGCGAGCAGCGCGCTCAGCAGGCGGGAGGCGGACACGGCCCCCGGCGCCTCCTCCGGCGGCAGCTCCACCAGCACCGCGGCGCCCGACATGAGGTACACGCACGCCGCCGCACTCCTGCCCGCCGCGCCTGCCAACCGCACCTTGCACTCTACTCATACGCCGCTCCACGCATCAGACTTACACCTCTCTTGTGTAAGAGACACATGAGCTACTAAAGGCTTACTCTAAAGTTATGTTGCTTGCATTGTTCATTTACATGTTTACAAGTTCAAATAAGATTCATGTTAATTTACCTATTCATCAATAACGCTTTCGGTAGGATTAATAATTTTCCATTTAAGACACGTGACTTCTAATCTGCCAAAGTAAAAATGAAAGGATGGCAAGATTCGATATATTTATAATAATTTATTTTAAGATGATAATTAAAATCATGCTGCATTTTGAATAGTAAATTAATTGTTAACCGGCGTCTAAAATAATGCTACAGGTGAGTATGGGAACATGTCTTCAAATGGCGTGAACGTGTGTAGTGAGCGTCTAGTGTGTAGTGATGTGTGTACTGTACCCGGCAGAGGCGGCGAGGCGGCGCTGAGGGAGCTGCTGCCCGTCTGCGTCGAACAGCTGCTCAGGTTCGAACCTAATACACAATCAAAGATTAATCAAATGGCAAAGCACAAGCAGGACAAAAACAAAAATATAAAACTTTTACGATCAGAGGTTCGAATTCACAATTGCGGAGGTAGAAGTTATAGTCCCCTCAAATACATATCTCATAACATACTGAAAATTTCGTACTCAACCACTATCGAAGTATGTATTTAACTGTGGCAATGTATGTTAAAGATATATGATGTTCACTATGAATGAAAGCAAGTACTCCTTGACATACATATGCAATAGTCTGTGCTGAGAGCTCTAGAATGTCACCCATGTCAACCTATTGTTCATTACCTCTTGTCACCCCTCAACCCACCTATGTGAGGTTATCATAGATGAAGCAGGTGTAAGTAAAGAGTGGCGTTACCCATGGCGCTCTTGTCAAGGGAGTCGCAGCTGTGCGGCGCGTCGTGGGCGGAGGGCGGCTGGCGGCCCAGCGCGAACCCCGCGGGCAGCCCCCGGGACACCGAGTAGAGGTGCGCCTCTGCCGGCTGCTGCCCTCCCGCAGAGAACTCCTCGCGGGACCTGTACTCACTGCACACACCACCACTTACTTAGAGACTACTGAATGTCATACATACATACACATCGCGCCGCTTTACTCAAGCATTGAGGCATTCCAAACCTTCTACTCAATTAATATATTTGGAAGTCACGCCAATTGAACGAGACCAGGTTAAGTTCATGTAAAAGTTAGTTAAATGTATATACATATGTGTATAATACACTTAATCAGCGTCCATACTAAACAGAAGAGGCAACATACACTGGCTATCTATCTACATAGCTACGAGACAGCTTATTGAGATGTTACGCTTTGAATAAGGTTTCCATAGGATTCGTTATCGTTCCTTTGCGTTCGCCATATATGTGCGTTTAAAAAGTTATTGCTAAATATTTGCACACATACATATGGATGTGAGAATATATACGGTGACTTAAAACAATTTAAAGTTCCGATAACTAATCGTGGGATACTAAATAATAGCGCACAATCCCTCAAATGTAATTAAGAAAAGCACAGAGGCCTACCCTTATGCTGCCTAATGAATGTAGCTGCCTCTTGCATATATTCGAGCTACTTGTGTGGCTCAGTGACTACTTATGGCAATACGAACAAGGGATTGATTAGAAAGGGTAATTGGAAATTATTAACCTGTACTCGCACATATTAACATATACATTTACGTCCTTTCATTCCTTTCGGGGTAGGCAGAACCACGAAGACATAAAAACGTCACCCAGATCTGTTTTGGCATGGATATTGGGGTCGTGATGTCATATGAAACAATGATAACAGGTTGGTAGCCCATCGCCCTATTAATTCCATTTACCTCTGGTCTCTTAGTCGCCTCCTACGACATACGAGAAGACCGGTGGTAAGTTAGCATTCTTTTTACGTCCCTGAGTACGGGACAAATTAAATCATTCATATGTACATATGAAACCTCGCATGACCTTTATAAATAATTTTAAATTCACATTCAGAGAATTATTTCTTATTCATTTCATAGTTCTATTTACCCCGAAAGGAATAAAAACCCTTCATGTATAATTATCTCCGTTATATTAAAGTATTAAAGCTAAAGCTACTATAGTGAACACAGTTGTGGTTACTTGTACTGGTAGTCCTGAAGGGGGAATCCCCTCCTGGAGTACTCCACGGGGATGATGGTGAGGTAGCCGCCCACGCCGCCTTCGGGCTGCGCGTCCATCGCTGCACCAGGCCCTCAGTCACCTCCTAACAACAATCACTAACTACTAACTAACATTAATTGACTAATATTGTGACGCGGGTAAAATAGAGCACTGAGTGTGTTGACAAAAGTATCGATCGGGCGGCAGTTGAGGTTCACAGGGTAATGTAGTGACATCTATGTGTTGAATATGTTATTAAAAACATGAATTTTACGATAGGAAATAGAAACGTTTGAAATAGTTGTCCGAACTTCGCTGTAGGTATAGTAATCTTAACTATGTTTAATTTAAATATAAGTAGATATATACATATTTCTAATATTAGGTAATCTATGATTTTTTCAATAAAGATTTAAAGAATTAGTTTAAAAGGATGATTTCTACTTGCACAATGTCCAAAGACAGTGTATTTGCAACATCATCTTTCGTTTCTATAGAAGTTTATGTCAACACAAAAGTCAACAGCAAACACCGAACACCGAAACAATCTTTTGAGCCGAATGTAAATGTGAACGCCGGCGATGGGCGAAGTGGGTGTGAGGGTCGCCGCCATCATCCGAGCGGCCTACAGCGAGCTCTTCGGCGACTCCCACTTCCCCAAGCTCAACGAAAGGGTAAGCTCGCTTGCTATATGGCAGGACTATGCCTGTGCGGTTTCTTATTTTGTCCGCAAAAGCCTAAAAGATAACTAAGACATGGCCGTTTTATAACCTAACCTAACATTTAGGCAAAAAACCTTCTGTCACATTCAGCCAAGTCTGAGGCTTCAGCGGCTTCGGCTGTATCTGTCTGTACGATGACAAAGATTCTCACAAACGCATGTTTCAGTAGATATACAGATATTTCTAATAGAATACTACGGTGAGGGAAAACATCGTGAGGAAACCTACCTATTCACCGAACAGGTAGTAGTGATTGTAAATGGTGCCATTGCTTACCACCTGTCACAAAGTACAGACTATCTGGTCAACTTACTCCGCGATTGCGGAGATGGAAACCTGAACCTTTGACTACCCCGCAAGAGTTAATGGTCATTAACGCGTTTGTCTTCTAACAGAATTCATTTATTCATTTTAGAAGGTTATACTGTACAAGTTGTCGTTGAGCTACTGAATAGGATAACTAATGAATTCGTTGTTTTCGTCTCCAGTACGACGAGGCTTGGGTGTACGAGGAGCCGTACGACGCCGGCGATGGAACCAAGTTCATATTGGCGCCAGGCAGGAGGTTCGTGGAGGAGAGGCCCCCCACCTCGCCACCGTCCACCATGGCCATCTGGCTGACGTGCTCTCTGCTGTGGATGGCCGCCTTCTACTACTTCGCTAGCGTTCAGCTCGGAGGAGTCTTCTTTGCGGCGTCCCTGCTGATAGGCATCGGCTTGAACTTGGGCTTTAGCAGAGGACGGGAAGAACCGCTTATGGGCTACAGTTCATTCAAATCTGACAGTGATAGCAGCAATGGTTCTGTCAAGGAAGTATTGTGAATATGTCTATTAACACCACGTCTACTAGAGGTACCAATGCCCCCATACCATTACCAAAGAAATTCAGCCGCACATTCTGTCGGAAATCCTGTTTCAATATTTGTGTAGTAAAAAATCATTCTGTATGAAAATAAAGCCTTATTCAACTCCAAATAATAAGTTTTATTTAAGGTCGCAATACGCCTCGTGCTAGATGGAACTAAAAAAGAAAGCTAACCAGCTCTCGTTCTTCCTGGCATGTCGAAGAAGGCCACAAAGTGACTAGAAGTCAATGGAATATATTGGGCGATAGGCTAACTCTAAAAAGTGACCTGAAATATCTTACCTCTTTGAGGTTCTGTCCACGCTCACGCTCACGAGGTCATAAGGGATCTTGCCCACCGGCTGCAAGTGTCCATTAGGGATCGCAGAGCTAGTAGCTTCCTTTGCCAGAGGATTAGTTGGCTATTCAGAGAGGGAACGCTACCAGCATAATGGGCACTCTGCGTTCAACGACAGAGACAATTTTTTATATTTATGTAATTTATAATTGAATTATTTAAGCAAGTTTTAAGTTTGTAAATATCATTTTAATTTCTTGTAAAGATTATATTGTTAAACTTAAAAAAATATAAAATTTAAAATTCAGGATTTTATCTTGATAAACGTAATATAATTTTATCCAAAAGGAATATATATGAGTGAAGTGGAAGGGCGGTTACGCAGGGGCCGGCCTAACAAGACATAGAGTACCCGCCACATAAGGTGGCAGTTGGAGGCGTCGCCACAGTCGCGTAATCCAGTGTTGCCAGTAAACACGCCAAAACTAGCACTCACTGTGCCATACGGCTCGATACATTATATTGAGGTTTCATTTGTAACGATCTTTGGTTGCAGAGCTATAAACTCAAATAAAACAAATTAATATACCAAAGTCAAAAGTCAAAATATTTTTATTCATAATAGGCCCTATCATAAGCTCTCTTTGAAAGTTATTTTATGATCTAAGTACAAATTAAAAAAACTATATATTGACAAAAGGAATATATATGAGTGAAGTGGAAGGGCGGTTACGTAGGGGCCGGCCTAATAAGACATATATGTAACAGTCAGATAGACGCTATATTGAAAAAAGGTGACGTTAGGAGTACCTATAACCGCCGAGAGTGTATTAGAGAATGTATGAATGTCAATGAAGCGAAAGTGGTCTGTCAGGATCGGGACAAATGGGGATCCGTGATCTCTGCCTACCCCTCTACAGGGAATCAGGCGTGATGTGTATGTATGTATGTAAAAAAACTATTTCAAACATGGCACTGAGCATTGTCTTTACATATTTTTACCGAGGTTAGTTCACCAACCATTTCGGCTGCTCAAGATGCCACGTCATGAAGACCACGACCGCTCTGATAAGAGCGTAACGATTGAGAAGAAGAAGTTCAGCGGAGACCCTTGGAGAAGAACTAACAAGAAACTCCAGAAATCAATTTATTATAATCACCCTTAACAAACATAAAAATTACAAAGAGTGGGCAAAAAACACAACGCTGGTAATACTAAATTTACCTTTCATACAAAATAACACGCAATGGCGGAAACGTCAAATTTAGTTCCAAGTTTGGCTACTGCCACCTTATTTGGCGGGTACTCTATAACAATCAGATAGAGATCCCGCCACATAAATTGGCAGTAGCCAAACTCGGAACTAAATTTGACGTTTCCGCCATTGCGTGTTATTTTGTATGAAAGGCAAATTTAGTATTACCAGCGTTGTGTTTTTTGCCCTCTCTTTGTAATTTTTATGTTTGTTAAGGTGATTATAATAAATTGATTTCCGGAGCTTCTTGTTAGTTCTTCTCGAAGCTAGGGTCTCCGCTGATCTAACATCGGTAAAAAATATGTAAAGACAATGCTCAGTGCCATGTTTGAAATAATAGTTTTAAGAGATTCGCGATTTATATTCATGATATAAGATACAAGGGTGTGTATAAGATTGATTGCAGCTGTGGAAAATCCTACGTCAGACAGACTAAACAGTCTATAGCGGACAGAGTGAAGAAACACATAATATATGTAATATATAATAAGAAGGATAAGTCCCGTTAATTATTAATCATGTTTGAAATAGTTTTTTTAATTAGTTATATAGAGTTTATAGCTCTGCAACCAAAGACCGTTACAAATGAAACCTATAATGTATCGAGCCGTATGGCACAGTGAGTGCTAGTTTTGGCGTGTTTACTGGTAACACTGAATTACGCGACTGTGGCGACGCCCCCAACTGCCAATTTATATGGCGGGATCTCTAGACGCTTTATTGAAAAAAGGTAACGTTAGGTGTGCCTATAACCGCCGAGAGTGTATGAGAAGATGTATGAATGTCAATGAAGCGAAAGTGGTCTGTCAGGATCGGGACGAATGGGGATCCGTGGTGTGCGTTCGCGCAGCGGAATGTTGTTGAATTTAAAGATTTTAATTATGCAGATATTTAGTGTATGGCAAGCCCTAGACGATCCATTATATTGTACAATATTGTAAATTGTGCAATATAATTAATCGTCTAGGGCTAATATTGAAGATTGCGCAATGATTGAAGGAAAGTTTGAGCGAGTTTAATTTTTATTGTGCCATATTTTTATATTGTATCGTATAGGGCCAATATTGCGCAATCAATGGTGTGACCAATTTTAGTAGGTCTTGAAACTGTTCAGTCGAACCTATTTCTTGAAGTCATTTTCCTCAGTTAACATCAAGTCTTAAGAGATTTTCGTGAGTGTATTTTGGCCTTTTCAAGTACCAATCTTTCGACCAACGACGTGTTCGTTTACGTTTATGCTTAGCCACAAGAAATAATACTACAGCTGCAGCTAAATCTTGTGCGGACGTATTGCTTGGATTAAACTATTTTCCGACTAAACACGAAAACATTGCACAATTTGCGAAGTTCTTAAAATTGGGCAATATAATTGAACGTTTGGATTCAAAACGCAATTCAATCTTATTGTACAATTAAATATATTGTACAATGTTATTGTAGGTCTAGGGCCAGCCTATGACGTCGTATATTTGTGTATGGTAAAAAAAATTGTGCACGCAGCCATTGTGGAGAAATTCACCAAAAACTGATTCCGCTGGGCGAACGTTGTCCGGCGGAACTTTTTTTGATCCATTGACTTTAGAAGAAAAGAGATGTTTCCAAAAATTTGTGTGTATTTGTGTGTAATTGTGTATGTATGAATAAAATTAGTGCATGCATAAACTTCGGAGAAATTCAAGTTTCCGCTACGCGAACGTTTGGCCATTAGCTAGTTTTCATACAAAGCGCTTACATAGAGAGCTGTAGATTTTTACATACGTTGTTTTGAATTTGTTTATATTTGTTTAAAAACAGATTTAGAAAAAAATCGTAAGGCTTAAAAGATAAAAATATAAACGTAAAATACGTATTTAGGTAACATCCCAAAATTTACAGTATAATACCGGTATTGAATTGGTACAGGTGATTACACAATTGTTGTTTCGATATAATTTATAGGTCATTTATTTTTGTACACCTACTTTTTTAACCATTAGTAAGAGTAAGTAAGTAAGAGTATAAATCGTGAATCTCTTAAAACTATAGTTGTAAAATTATTAGTTAGCCGCCCTTAGGAAAATATAAAATTAGGCTTAATATGTACTATTTCACCTGTGTCCTGGGTTATATTGTGAGTGTGGGTTGTTTGTCTTGAGAGTTCTCTAAATACCCTGTTCAAAGAACAGTTGTAAAGTTAAATGTATTTGACTATGACAGAAAGTAGGTACCGTTTACGTAGGTACTTTATTTAAGTATGCGCTTGAGACTTGAGATATAATCTAAATACAGTGTAAACTCTTTATAACATTATTCTCTATAACGATAAACTCTCTATAACATAGAAAAGACCACAATTTGGTTGGTTTACCTTAAAACCCATACATTGATACACTCTTTATAGCGCAGCCGCCATTCTCTATTACGAAGAAATGTGTTCATATTTAGACTCAGAAAATCGTCAATATCGGTGTTATTGTTTATGTTGTCTTAGCAGGTAACAAAAGACGCCGACCAAACCTTTGAGGCCCCGAAACTTATGAGGTCAGAAACAGCCGTCTTGCTTTTGTTATTGTTAATTGCCCTGAACACGTGCTTGATTTGCTTGAAAATGATGTCTGAGTCTCGAGCTAAACACCTACCTATTCTATTATCAGTCGTAAACCAACTTTGAAAACATATTAAAGATTATTGTTAATTTGGTTGTTTTTCTTGCTTCACTCCATATAACGGTAACTCTCTATAACGATAAAAAATGCTCGGTCCCTTGAGTTTCGTTATAAAGAGTTTACACTGTATATTATTTAAGACCAGGAGTGATTTGTAAAAAAGATTTAAATCCGTCAACTAAGATGTATCAATCACTAACTCTCATATTTTCGCAATACATCTTTAAATCTATACATCTACGGTTCACTTTGGATGGTTTGAGTGTGGATAGAATGAATAAATTATATCGAAACAACAATTGTGTTATCACCTGTACCAATTTAATACCGGTATTATACTGTAAATTTTGGGATGTTACCTAAATATTTTGCACGGCCGCTTTTTTGTAGCTATCCGAACTTGGTCGGGTTATGTAGGTTTTCGATGCTTCGTCAGTATTATAATTGTTTTTCTTTAATTACTGAATTTAATGACATGAAATTTTGCATGTGAATAGTTGAATGAATACACTAATTATTGGCATACATTTTACCATGCAATTCCTTTAGAACGTCATGATATTTGACTGCTTTGTAAACAGTGATCTATTCGTGGTAAATTGTCCTATAACTCTTTAATTACTAACGGAACATCATTGATACTTGGCAACGTGTTGCAGACACTTACAAGGTTTGTATAAACGTGAAAATCTAGACCCCAAAGTGCATACTTTAAGAACTAAGACCTAATAAGCGTATTTTACGTTTATATTTTTATCTTTTAAGCCTTGCGATTTTTTTCTAAATCTGTTTTTAAACAAATATAAACAAATTCAAAACAACGTATGTAAAAATCTACAGCTCTCTATGTAAGCGCTTTGTATGAAAACTAGCTAATGGCCAAACGTTCGCGTAGCGGAAACTTGAATTTCTCCGAAGTTTATGCATGCACTAATTTTATTCATACATACACAATTACACACAAATACACACAAATTTTTGGACACATCTCTTTTCTTCTAAAGTCAATGGATCAAAAAAAGTTCCGCCGGACAACGTTCGCCCAGCGGAATCAGTTTTTGGTGAATTTCTCCACAATGGCTGCGTGCACAATTTTTTTTTTACCATACACAATTATACGACGTCATACACTAAATATCTGCATAATTAAAATCTTTAAATTCAACAACATTCCGCTGCGCGAACGCACACGGATCCGTGATATCTGCCTACCCCTCTACAGGGAATCAGGCGTGATGTGTATGTATGTATGTAATTTCATCCAATAAAAAAAAGAAACAAAACTAATAATTAGGGCCCCCAACTGGTAAACTATACCAATACAATGTTTACGGTTGGCAACTGTTATGTAATTCTAGCGTATGGCAAAATAAGTGATTACTCTATAAGTATGGCAAACTTGTTTTTGAAGAACCTGATAAAAATAAATCAAAACGACTGACAAATCAAAACTGACAGAAAACCTGTGATTGCAATACAAAGCAAAATTACGAAATAAAAACCATAAAAATAAACATTCTGTAATGCAAAATAAATAATGTGCATAAATGCTGATGATGTGTCAGGATTCTAACATTTACTGAAGAAAATTTATGGTAAGAAAAACACGTTAGCAGGATAGTAGTCGTTCTAGAAATGCAACAAGTGCATAAACATTCAGCTAAGTTTATTCCTACGTGAATTTGATATTTCTTTCACGTAAATATTATGGAACAAAATCACTAATACTGCATTTTATAATTTCAGTGAACAGTCTAAGCGACAAGTTTTAATCGGCTGTCATAATGTATACTTGCTGAAGCCTTCAACATAGCTGACGAAACTAAAAAGGATTACAGCTCAGTAGATATGGCTGGTATACAAGAACAGCTTCTACAATACCGTGCCGAGCGAAGACGACTAGACGCTTTACGAAAGGAACAAGCCAGCCAAGAAGCTCCCAGCGTTGAGCCTGAACCTATCCCTATTACTCGCACCAACACTTTTGGAGATGCACGGATTCATACCCTGGACACTGTAAGTTCACCTTGTTACATAGATTTGTGATATGTATGTCTAAAAAGGGCAATTGAGATACACAGACAGGTCTGAAGATATTTTCACATTGAAACTTATTGTTGTGTGCTATGTTAGGACGTAAAAACAATGCTAACTAACTGCCAATCCTCCCGGCATGTCTTCTTTTGGGCAGTGGATTAGAAACCTGTCACCAATTTTCCATTATGACATTGCAAGCCCAATATTCATGCTGATTAGTGACCTTGGAGAGATATATCTCTGATGTTTTGTCCACCACAAAAGGGATTAATAGGCAAGAATTTATGTGTGTGTATGAAACTTACTGAGAATTTATGTTAAAATTGTTGTAAAATGTTTTCTGGTAACATATCACTCATGATACCTAAAATGACTACAGATTTTAATTGTTCTTCACGTTTGTTATCAGCAGTTTTTGATAAGAGTTGCAGACTAACCTTAAGAATTTTGAATATTTCAGATTAATAACTCTGATGAGGTTTGGGAGGATGACTCATTGTTTGAGGCGGGAGACAGTGCCAAGCTGATACCCTCGATGGGCCCTGATGAGCCAGAGGAGCAGGCGTTCCGGCTGCAACTGCACACCATAGCCAAGTGGCTTGTGGGCTGCATCCTGTGGATGGTCGCCTACTATTACTTTCTGTCCATTCAATTTGGGGCAGTGTTCTTCGCCCTGTCCCTGCTAGTGGGCATATACTGGAATACAAGGACGAGGCCCAAGATGCAAGGGGAGCTGTCCGCATACAGCGTCTTCAATGAGAACTGCGAGGCTATTGATGGTACTGTCAACGCAGACCAGCTGCAGAAAGAAATGATGTTTGGGCCCCTGGGGCTGATGTAACCAGCTTCATATATCAGTCACTGGCCATCCATTACAAACATTCCTAAACTTTTTTCATATATTGACATTACTCACACGAGTATACATCCAGTTGGAATGAAATAGTACCTAACTTTATGTATATAATTGATGTGAATAGAAATTAAAAAGTAAAATATTTCATAGGTCATAGTCACATACATGTTTGATTGTATTTGTTCAGAGTTTATCTGCAAATAGATTTGTTGTTAAATAATCAAAATTTTTGTTTGTACCATAATGCTATCCATTCTTAAAAAGCTTTTATTTATAGTCGCCATCGTGCACATGAATTACGTATTCAACAATCATACGATATTTTACATCAACGTTGTGACGCTCATGCTCGTTTGTAGCACAAAGCTTTTACTTCATTATGGTGACTTAGTATGAGTTGGAGGAATGTAAATAGATAACACATTTTGTACTCTTTAAATAAAAGCTCTATTTTATTGAATATTGTCTTTTCTAATATCACATGTGTTTGTACTGTGCGAGTGAGGGGCCTCCGCCGCTGCGTCACGCGGCCTCCGCCGGAATCAGCTGCGCGCTCTTCGTCTGCAACAAACACATCCTCATTACACAATGCACGCATTACTACATCTCGTGATTATCCCTCACAGAGGGGGACTGGCGTCGCCCATCATCTGCAGTTGCTAAGTGGCTGCTGCGTCATAATGGTTACAGTTAGTTCTTGAGTAATCATTAGTCACCATAACTTAAATCCCTTTAGTTGTATGCCCACTTAACACCAAGTAACAGCAAGACAAAGTAGTGACCCTGAGTATTAAACCAGCAAGGTTTGCTTCATCTCCTCACATAACTAAAGAACACAACGAATCAGCCATTAAAGTATTAATTCTTTGGTCAGCAAAGGTAAACCATAAATTTATTAAAAATATTGCAAGTTCATATATATTCGGGTAAAAGACTTGCGAAATGAAACGTTGTGTTCTATTTGCTTTTACACAGCTGAATAATATTTGAAATATATGTATACAAGGCTGATCTGATATCATTATAGAAGCCTGATTAAATTACCGGCAGTTCTATTAGCTTGAATAAGAACCCTTAGATGCAAGGCACACAATGGCCATACACAAATTTATTGGAACCACTACCACCACTACAAAAAATCTGTTTAGTTCGCAATAGTTTGTCCTCCATGCAAATGAAAAGGTAATGGTTTATTATGAAGTTTGCCCAAGCAAGAGTAACGTAAAGTGAGGGGGCGTCACCTGCGGCGGCAGCAGCACCAGCACGCTGAGCGCGATGAGCACGTGCCACAGCGAGTGCACCAGGTAGTAGTTGCTCTCCGTCTGAAAGAACACGAAGCAGCCGAGCGCCGCCAGCGCCAACGCCACGCCGCCCGGCACGCGCAGCGACAGGTAGCGCCGGCTCCACGGCCAGTGCGCGCGCCGCCACCGCACCCACAGCCACGAGAGCGCCGCCAGCGCCACGCCCGCGCCCACCGGCAGCGCGAACGCCAGCGCCGAGTGAGGGTCCCACGCCGTGAGCACCGCCACCGCCGCGCTCCCCCCCACGCACAGCGAGCGCCGCGCCTCCGCCCCCACCGCCGCCATCGCCACCAGCGTCACCCAGAAGCTCACCAGGCCGCAGTAGAAGTCCGCGTACTGCAGCAGGTTGCCGGGCAGCGGGCACCACGCCACCTCCAGCGGCTGGTCGCACGCGTGGTACAGCGCAGAGGCGGCGGCCGCCAGCGCGTACGCGAGCCCCTCGGGTCGCAGCCCGCGCCGCCACGCCCACGCCGCCACCACTGCCAGAGGCAAGTTGCTGCCCACCAGCAGCACCAGCGCCAGCACCATGAGCCAGCGGGGGTCGCGCCTCGAGTCGTCCGAGCACTGCCAGTTGCCGTAGCCCGACGGGCACACGCAGAAGGACAGCGGCGCGCCCACGCCCACGCTCAGCTGACAGGTGCCGCCGTTGGCGCAGCGGCCCTCGATGCAGGTGCCCGCCACCGCCGACACGAGCACCGACACGCCGCAGCTGCCGTTGCCCAGGTGCGCGCCATCGCCCGCCGCCTCCGCCCCCGGGGGCTGCACCGCGTACGAGTCGTTGTCGAGCGCGTGGCAGGGGCACACGCTGTCGTCGCACAGCAGCCGCAGCGCCAGCACCAGCAGCCCGCTCTCCGGGTAGGGCAGCACGAGGCGCGCGTGCACGCTGTCCGTGTCGGTGGTGTTGAGGTCCAGGGGCGCGCGCCACGAGAGGCCCCCCTGCGCGCAGGTGCCGTCCCGCTGCGGCAGCGCCACTCCGCCCCGCCCGAGGCACCCCACCAGCCGCATGAAGGGCTCCTGCGGCGTGAAGGCGAGAGAGCCGTCCTCGAGCCGCGGCCGCCGGTAGCCGCCGTAGAACTTGGGGTGCAGCATGAGCCCCGCCTCCAGCACCAGGTTGCCGCCCGTGTCCAGCGCCTCGTGCAGCCGCATCGTGAGCGTGCGCACCTCCGCCGAGCTCACGTTCACGAGGCTGGAGAGCTCGTTGAGGGAGGTGGTGGGCAGCCCCCACTCGTGGGCGAAGGGCCGCCCCTTGCTGTCGCGCATCAGCTGCGAGGGCGGGGCCAGCGCGGGCGCCTCCTCCGCGGCGCAGGGCGGCGCCTCACTCGACTCCACCGGGCGCACCTCCACGTACAGGTGAGAGTCGGGCTGCGGCAGCACCGACGCCTGCAGCAGCTCATCTGCCGAGGGCCTCGCGGCGCACAGGGCGGTGGAATTGCTCAAGGGCGCGTTGTGGTGGCGCACGCGCAGCTCCAGGAGGTCGCCCTGCGGCCACTCGTTGGCTCTGAGGCGCAGCGTGAAGGGCTCCAGCGCCTCCCCCGTGAGGCAGCGCAGCAGGGTGCTGGGGCGGCGCACCTCCAGCGCGATCTCCTCGGAGCAGTTGGCGGGCGGGGGCCGCTCCCGGCGACGCACCTGCAGGTCGCTGCGGAGCACCGTCTGGCACTGCGCCGCCAGCCCTGCAACACCAGCGCCACGCAATCAGCAATAGCTTTGCATTTATACCAAAAACATAAATTCCTACCATATTGGCATAAAGCGAGTATTCACCCTTGAGAGGTAGTCAGAGGTTCGCTTATTCACCAATTGGTATCAACTGAATCGACAATAAATTACATGTGTTTTGTTATATATAGACGACGAACAGTAGGCCGGATGCGCCGATGAGAGTGGCTCCCGCGCGCATAAAGCGGGAAAAGAGATGGCCTTATTCACTTCGAGTCTCGCTCAAATAGGCACCAATGGGCGCCAGAGGCTGCGCCACAATACGCTGCAGGGGCATTTGAGGTCACTTTCATGTTTCGGTCTGCCCGTGATTGGAAACAAAATACAATTCAGTCCTATTGGCTTCTAGCTAAATACGCGTATTTCAGAATAGCAAAACATCAAACTTCAATCCTTAGAATAATAATGATTTTGTTAAAATTCTTTATAAAATGTGATAAACGCTAATCGGAACGACGAAATTTCCTGTACTGAATGATAACAACAATAATAATTTAATAATTCGCTTGTCGGCGAAAGCATCGAAACTGAAGATACCGCACACGAGCTCACTGACGTCGCCCGCTAAGAGATCTATTTGTCGATTTTAAGTTCTTCAATCGCCACGCAGCTTCATATTGTATTCAATGGTTGATTGAATAAGAATTCACAATGGTCAATGAATACAGTGAAACGAAGGCAGAGAATAATCTTAACGCTTTACAAAGAATACCATCTTCCAATAAGTCTAGGTATCAGAGATTTGAAAAATGTATGAACACAAGGACACGCACTCTGGCCTAATAAGGAAGCGCAGAGCGTTGACTTCGACGGAGACTCCGATAGGGACCGCCGACGACTAATGGACTCACCCATAGGGTCGCCACAACTTTAAATATGAAATAAAAATGAAAATATTCAATACATTAATATTTGTATGTAATATTTACAAGATCATATGCGTACGCATTAGACATTATCAGATAGTCAGAAGCTGAGTGATCGCCGTTAGAATACTTTGAGTATTAAATAGTTCTGTTTTCTTGTAATTAGCTATGAGTTATGAGCGCAGCATATCTTTTAATTGTATAGTAAATAAATACTTCTTGCTGCCTTTTTCCAACGTATTACGATACGTACGATTTTGCATTTTTCATTTTCACAATTGTTGGGAGGCAATAAAAATTAATAAATAATTGAAAACATTGATAGATTATGTTGAATAATTATTTTGAAAATTATGTTTTGTGTAAACAAAAACCCTAGATTGCTAATCAATTTTAATAGTTGGGAGATAACGATTATTACATAGATACGTCCAGCAGTGGACTGTCATAGGCTGATTGATTGACATAGATACAATGATTGTAACCCTATAATACCCAGTACGAAATGTCCTTTGTCCAATCACACCACATCTGGTTATGACAGGATGCTTTTAACTATGCCAACTGATAGTATCAAGTTCTTATCAACTTTATTTGATGACATAATATATGTCCCACAACATATCTTGGCTGACTGACTTTTTAACATTTCCAACTTCATCATTGTTGTAGGTCATGTATGGCAACATAAATTTCTTTTAGCTAGGCAGCATCAAATTAGATAATTAGTGTTGTTGCTTATAAAGTAGAATTGGTATTACATATTTCAACTATAATCTGGGTTCCTCAATATCATACATACAAACTACAAAGATATTACTTACATAACCATTAACCTTTGCTGTGAATTCAGAGTTTTAAATGTTTACATCTATTATTGCAGATTTAGTGATTTAATAGCCATTCAGGCATTAACCAGATAATCAGTAAAGTTGATATGCTATCTAAAAACACTATTCCCTGTTTCGAGGGATACATAGGTTACCTCGTGATTTTATCCTACATAGTAGTTGGTGCATTCCATATAGTATGTATCTTATATTACAGATATAATACAATAAATTTATCCAACAATATTCAATGCATAATGTAAGAACTTTCAATAGGGTCAAACCTTGTTGCTCCACCTTGCCCGTCTTGGGGTCCTCCCACTTGACGTATGTGAGGCCGTACCAGATGCCAGGCGAGGGGTTCTCAATGGAGAACCTGTGCTGCTGCTTATTAGAGCTAATGTTGTAAGTGTATGTTTTTTCTCTGAAGGAAGGGTCCACATAGTTCTCAGGAAATGCATAGCCATCTGGGTTCTCCGTAGGGAATGAGCCCTGCTTCAAGTGGATCAACACTTCTTGGGGTTGACAAGACCCTGAAACAATTTGTAGAAATATTCATATGATATGGGATCACTATAGCAACTTATATGATGGACATTTGAAAAACGCTGAAGGATTTCACTAGGTATATTCAGTCAAGGCCCACATTTAACCAAATATAAAAGAGACAGGTAGTGATTCAAAACTAACTGAAAGGGTTAGCTAGAACAGTGTCCGATGCAGACCACATTTGCACTGACTTGTAAACTGACTTCAACCAGCTTCAACTGGCTAAAAGGAAATTAAGGCCTACTCTAATATTTACATACCAAAAAGATTGAGGTGAAGTTCTTCTGCTGCAAAGTTCAATTTGGCCTCCGCAATGTCACTATCAATTACATAAACAAAGGCAGTGTACGATCGGGGGCTTCGGAACTTGTACACCCTGAGGACTAAGTGGCGAGCGACCAACTCGTAGGAATCCTCGATGACCGACTGGTTCAAGGTCATTTGCCTCAGCAGGAGTAGCCTGGCGAGCTCCTGCTCCATCCCGTCTCCGTTGGCGGCAGCTACTGCGGCGCGCAGCAGCGCCGACACCGCGACCAGATAGAAAAGCATCGTGCACTGGACTACGGCGCACGGTCACACAGAGTCATCACTGTGCCCTAATTCTGTTACAAAAACGTCGATCGAACTTATCAGACACTTCCTCTTGCTAATGTACTGTACCCCTAAATTGCATCCTTGCCTGTTAAGCGATTGTTAAATTTAAGCTTTTTGTAGTGGTTGGTAACTATTATAGTCGTAATAGATGTAAAACTATTACACTAATTATATCCATATAATTCGATTTAGGAAGGCAATAGTTGCCTTCGTATTTATATTTCATTTTATTTTCAATCGGCCGCACATACTAGTTTCACAACTTTCGCATCCAAATCTAAAATTGACAGGATGGACAGCTGCTTGATTTGACTGACAGCTCTGATAATAAAATAAAAGGAAAGGACAATAAAGTAAAGTGTGAAATACACAACTATTAAGAATTGAATTATTTAAGTAGTAGTTAAAATGAATTTTTATTGCCGTGGATATTTTTTTCTTAATTGGCGGCGTCTTTTTTAATCACTGTAACTTTCTTCTTTTATTATAGAATGGTTGCAAAAAATTATAACTACCTCTATGTCGCTGACGCGAATAGATTATTGTAGAGATCCCGCCACATAAATTGGCAGTAGCCAAACTTGGAACTAAATTTGACGTTTCCGCCATTGCGTGTTATTTTGTATGAAAGGTAAATTTAGTATTACCAGCGTTGTGTTTTTTGCCCACCCTTTGTAATTTTTATGTTTGTTAAGGGTGATTATAATAAATTGATTTCCGGAGTTTTTTGTTAGTTCTTCTATAAGGTAGGGTCTCCGCTGATCTAACCTCGGTAAAAAATATGTAAAGACAATGCTCATAATCTTTATTGTTGTTATACTTAGATCATAAGATAACATTCAAAGAGAGCTTGTGATAGGGCCTATTTTAAATAAACATATTTTGACTTTGATATATTAATTTGTTTTATTTGAGTTTATAGCTCTGCAACCAAAGACCGTTACAAATGAAACCTATAATGTATCGAGCCGTATGGCACAGTGAGTGCTAGTTTTGGCGTGTTTACTGGTAACACTGAATTACGCGACTGTGGCGACGCCCTCAACTGCCAATTTATATGGCGGGATCTCTAATATATCTTTTATAGAGATCCCGCCACATAAGGTGGCAGTTGGAGGCGTCGCCACAGTCGCGTAATTCAGTGTTACCAGTAAACACGCCAAAACTAGCACTCACTGTGCCATACGGCTCGATACATTATAGGTTTCATTTGTAACGGTCTTTGGTTGCAGAGCTATAAACTCAAATAAAACAAATTAATATATCAAAGTCAAAATATGTTTATTAAACTATTTCAAACATGATTAATAATTAACGGGACTTATCCTTCTTATTATATATTACATATATTATGTGTTCCTTCACTCTGTCCGCAATAGACCGTTTAGTGTGTTCGACGTAGGATTTCCCACAGCTGCAATCAATCTTATACACACCCTTATGTCTTATATCATGAGTATAAATCGCGAATCTCTTAAAACTATTATTTCAAACATGGCACTGAGCATTGTCTTTACATATTTTTAACCGAGGTTAGATCAGCGGAGACCCTAGCTTGGAGAAGAACTAACAAGAAACTCCGGAAATCAATTTATTATAATCACCCTTAACAAACATAAAAATTACAAAGAGTGGGCAAAAAACACAACGCTGGTAATACTAAATTTACCTTTCATACAAAATAACACGCAATGGCGGTAACGTCAAATTTAGTTCCAAGTTTGGCTACTGCCACCTTATGTGGCGGGATCTCTAAGCAAAGATATAGAGATCCCGCCACATAAGGTGGCAGTAGCCAAACTTGGAACTAAATTTGACGTTACCGCCATTGCGTGTTATTTTGTATGAAAGGTAAATTTAGTATTACCAGCGTTGTGTTTTTTGCCCACTCTTTGTAATTTTTATGTTTGTTAAGGGTGATTATAATAAATTGATTTCCGGAGTTTCTTGTTAGTTCTTCTCCAAGCTAGGGTCTCCGCTGATCTAACCTCGGTAAAAAATATGTAAAGACAATGCTCAGTGCCATGTTTGAAATAATAGTTTTAAGAGATTCGCGATTTATACTCATGATATAAGATATAAGGGTGTGTATAAGATTGATTGCAGCTGTGGGAAATCCTACGTCGAACACACTAAACGGTCTATTGCGGACAGAGTGAAGGAACATATAATATATGTAATATATAATAAGAAGGATAAGTCCCGTTAATTATTAATCATGTTTGAAATAGTTTAATAAACATATTTTGACTTTCATATATTAATTTGTTTTATTTTAGTTTATAGCTCTGCAACCAAAGACCGTTACAAATGAAACCTATAATGTATCGAGCCGTATGGCACAGTGAGTGCTAGTTTTGGCGTGTTTACTGGTAACACTGAATTACGCGACTGTGGCGACGCCTCCAACTGCCACCTTATGTGGCGGGATCTCTAGAACGCGAAGTTGAATTATGGTACATGCAGCCTCTAAACTTTTATAATTCAAATATATCATATTTATTTAATTTTAGAAAATGAAGTCTTATAATATTTATATATCACATTTAATTTTTAAAATAGTATCACAAGTTTTATTAATAACGATATTAATGTAGCATACAAGTTTAAAGAACAGTGTTTTATTACTTAGAGTACTTATACAATATCGATTCAAAAGTTGTTCATTGCAGTTTTCAGATGGTAATGTCAAATTCCTGGTTTTTTTATATTTAACATTTTAACAATAAATCTTTACAAGACATGAAAAAGATATTTACAAACTTAATTAAAACAATTTAATTATAAACCTAAAAAATTGGTCTCGGTCGTTGGAGTGCAGAGTGCCCAATATGCTGGCAGCGTTCTCCCTCTGAACAGTCAGACTAATCCTCTGGCGGAGAAAGCTACCAGCCCTGCGATCCCCACTGGACTC
Organism: Leucoptera coffeella; assembly: GCA_030578115.1. Classification (NCBI taxonomy): domain Eukaryota; kingdom Metazoa; phylum Arthropoda; class Insecta; order Lepidoptera; family Lyonetiidae; genus Leucoptera; species Leucoptera coffeella. The sequence continues at coordinate 112,361 of JAMBLF010000508.1, forward strand.
TTGCAGCCGATAGGCAAGATCCTTATGACTTCGTGAGCAATTTTCAGGCACAATTCCGACGTGCCATAGACAGAAGAGAGGAAGGCCGGGAGTGCCACACCCGATGCGCAACGAATGCCCAACCCGCCGAAACGAATGGGAAGTGATGCCGATATCCAACAATGATCAGTGAAATTACAATTTAGGATTTTGGATAGGGTTGGCCGAATAATATAAAATCCTCGTTGAAAAGACTTTTCATAATAAATACATTCGTGTTTGGACGAATGATAAAGTTGCAAATTAAAACGTAGAGCGGATAACCTATGCATGAATATTGTGTACATGTTACTTTACTTTTGGCAAAGGATCGCTTACTCTGTGAAGTTAGATTCAGTCAGATAGATAGACAACTAAAACTACCTATTCTATTGACTTGCCTATTTGCCGTTTTTTACGTTTTGTCTTTTTGCGTGGTTTGTAGCCGACATAGGCGTTGATGGCTTGGATTAGTTGTGTAGTATTTTCTATCCTGTCTTCCTCGTTCCAGTAGTATAGCTACTGGTCTACCGTTCGACTAGCAAAGGTATGACTTTGATTATCTTGTGTAAGGTCTTATGAAGAGGTTACCTTGGCGCACACCATAAATATTTCAGAATTAAATTAAAACAATTATATTTTAGATATACCTAATTGCAAAGTGCGCTGAAGCTTAACATCCTAGAACATAATTGCATCTCGCAGCTTTAATCGACTATTTTATTTTATAGCGATCAAGATGTCGAATCAAAACATAGTAATCAACGGTGCAAGCCAGGAATGTTTGTGCCCTGTCTTACGGGAAAAAGTGACTGTGGTGCTAGGAGCCCAGTGGGGCGACGAGGGCAAGGGGAAAGTGGTGGACCTGCTCGCCGTCAACTCGGATATCGTGTGTCGATGCCAGGTGCGTGCTTTTTTGCTATGATACGATTTGCCCGGGCAGAGGCGGGGCTCGCCAACGCCTGGCGCTCCCGCTGCTTCGGCTGATGTAATCTGTGACACGACCAGGTTTAGGTATAATAAATGTAGATTTTTTGTGTGAAGAGTCGAATAATATTGTTATCCCAATGTATTTTGGCTTCTTTCCAATGTTTGAGCTAAACATTTGCCTAGCACATTGTTTATTTTTCAATTTCTAACATACACAAGAATCTTTGAACATCACTAACAAATACAAACATTACCAATTAATTAAAATGCTGTAAATAGTATTCTAATATACAGAAGGATTTCAATATTTGTGATGTAAGTATGGAAATTTTTAGGTTGATATCATATTTATTATTTCACCTCATTAATATTCAAAATACTATTGTCATGGTTGCGGTTTGAAAGAAGATGTAGTGACTAAGATTGAAAAGGGCATGGCATGCTTCGATGGTTTGGACATGTTATGCGGATGAATGATAGTAGATTGACAAAAGGAATATATGTGAGTGAAGTGGAAGGGTGGTTACGTAGCGTCCGGCCCAATAAGAGATAGAATAGTCAGATAGACCAACCGTACACACAACTTCCACCATCTTATTTGGGCTGCTCACTCACAAAATCTAAGTATACTCAATATTAGAATAATGTATGATTTCCTGACAAAGCTAATCTATTACCAGATATAAATGTGTAGTCCATTTCATTTTAACAATGGCATCAGTGCCAACATATAGAAATGTTAACACTAGGCAACCTTAGGTGTGTGCTAGCTTGGAACAGTGTGCCTAGCACAACCATGTTATCTTTATTGTAGTAAGCTAATAATCCTTTCATCTGACTTTATCTCTAGTCAGATTTATGTACATGTGACATATTTACTTTGTCAGTGTCTGTTTATTAAACATAATATTACTTTTTGCATTCCAACAGAGTATGGATATTTTTATAACTATATTCACCACTTGTCAAAGCAAAATTGATTTATTGATTAGATAACCACTTGCAGTAACAAGTTATTATGCACTGTTATTTACAAAAGTGATCTTTAATGAATTTTTTTCATCAAGATAGTAAAAAAAGTTTTCTTTTAAGCACCTAAGTTTTAATCATTTTTAATTTACTTATTGGTCAGCTGCATAGTTAAGAATTCAAGTAGAGAGCTGAAAAATTTTTGTAGTTGGCAATTATTTGAACGTATTCATATACATAGTATAGAAAACAGACTTATATTGTATGTGTTGTTGCAGGGCGGCAACAATGCTGGCCACACGGTGGTGGTGGATGGGGTTGAGTTTGACTTCCACCTGCTGCCCAGCGGCATCATCAACCCCGACGTCATCTCCATCATCGGTGAGTGATCTACACTAGAAATTAGGCTATAATCTCAGTGTGTTATCATTTACAAACATCGTCTGTAAGACCTTATACACTTACTTGTCACACCCAACTGCCTAAAGAAGAAGAGATGACAGATTACAAATTTTGCCATTTTGGCATTGTTAGCATTCACACATTCCATGCTCAATAATTGTTCTAGGTTTGTATGTTGTCTATTTATACATCTAATAACAATAGGGTATATCAATGTGATATGAATTCATCATCAAATATTTCGTCCAAGCTGTAGAGGTACCAGGTATGTTTATAAGGTACGGGTAGCAGTTGTTTATTATTCTTGAAGAGGTTTGTTTTCTGTATGAGCATAACGCATTCAAGGAGCACGCTAAATCGCACTCGCGACTATTTGTCCGAGAGGCGGGCGACAAGATGTTTTATTAAATACAGTTTTTTATATTAGGTCACTCTTGATATCCAAAATAATAATCTTCAGTCGGTCAGTCTGAAACGTTGGAGTCTAGCGCGGGAGTGGATTTAATCTTGTCCGATGATAACAATAAATGACTGACTGAATTATTATTACTCGAGATCTCAGGAGTGACCTAATATAATCTGGTAATTAAACTTGATTTTATAAATCTTGCAAGACATTGTCGGCGGCCTCTCCTACTATGTAAAATTCATAGCGTCCGCGGGTGCGAGAACCGACGCCAAAATGACGTCACTCAATGTGATTCGACACCTGTGCACATATCTTACGCAACTGCGCAGATTCACTGCCATTCAGTCTATCTCCACCACATTATATTACTCCAATCACATGACTTAAATTGTGTAGGCTTAGGTTATCTAACAAATTAATATATGCGTGTATATTAACGTCCTGTATATTATGTATATAATTACGGCTAATGTAACTCAGTTGCTAAGAAAGATAATCGGATCGAGCCCTATGAAGTTCAAGTACAATAATGTCATTAATCATATTACTAAGTTGCCATTTAATCGCTACAATTTATGTAAGCAGGGAAATGTCCAATGATACTAGCGATCTCTGGCAGTTGACGTAAACTTTCAAATAGTTCGTGGTAACGAGTATGTACCTACCTTCCATTGCGTACAATATGTTGCGTCATACAATGGTAGGCCATCTTCTTCAACTGTACTCACTTTCTTGTATGGCTTTTTATATGTATAGTCACCTCCAAAAGCAGTAAAGTAATTTAGCAGCAAGCAACAGCGATCCCACGGATAGCTAAGCTAGCTTCGTTCCCGACTTCCAAATGTATTTGTACATGTCAAATGCTAGTAGATTATTTTATTCTTGGCATTATGCTGGCAGCATTTGATTCATTGAGCTGTTACCTTTTTACCTATAGGCAGTAACTAGTCAGTAATAGTAATAGTAGCACAGCTGTGAACGACTACAGACTCGGCTTTGAGTAAGGAAAGTAGCAAACTAGTCGGAAAAAGTTAGTTATCGTGAACCGTGTGCTATATCTCTATAACCGGTGGCCGTTGGCCATTCGAATGTGGTGGCGATAGGCCCGAACTGGTTGTATCCGGGTGCGGGCGCCGCTATCGGCTGACCGTGCCCTCCGCGATCGCCGCCAGCACGCAGCAGCCCAGATTCGGGACTTCAACTGGGGCGATAACCTCTGTCGATGACAAGGGGCTCGCATTGACTCATCGATAACTGTGACGAATCTGCACATTAAGATAAACCTACGCTACCGCATCCAGAATATCGGGAATTCTACTATTGTTTCTATCCTCCGTATTTGATATATTACTCGTAAACAGCTAGGCTTGTTAAACGAGAGAAAACATCATGACAAAACTTGCCTATTAATCTGAATTGGATATAGTAAGTGCAAAGCGAAGTGAAACCTGCTATGTTTCAAAATTGAGCGTGATGTAACCAATTTCGAAACTGCTTAGATAGACTCGCTAACCTCTGTAAGCCCCGCTAAGGAAATAGTCGTGAAGTGTATGCATGTAGTATATATTGTTGAAAAATTGAATGAAAGAAGAAACATCTGTTACAACTTTGTGCGGAATGCTGAATCTCGTGTCTGATAACCTTGTTCTTTGTTCCTGCTGATAACAGAATATGTAGTAGGTATGTGATCCATGCGCATGTAACTTTCAATTTAACCAATCGAACAGTATCGGTATCGAACTTTCAATAGAATTTTCCCTCCTCGACACACAAACCTAAAAACCATTTTATAATAAACATATCTTAGCCGGCGGTAAGGCCGGTAATTGAATTTTACATTTAGTCCAGTACATGCAAACATCACTAAACTAACTGTATCAGTTAGTAACTAAATAAGATTAGCACATTGTAACTAACACACCTATTGAGATATTCGAAGGAAGGATGTTTAGACATTTGAAACGCCGACGGTTAATAGTTCGTGTGAAAGAGTTGTATCCGCCTTGAGAATTCTCAGAATAGGTGGCTCCCAAGGGCAAAAACTCATCGACAATGGGAAAGCAACCCTTTGCTTCCTTTATCATTGACAAGATACAGTAACATGTAGATAGAAGTGGCATAACGAGCTCATTGTTTTGCAAATGCTGGGTGGGACGTCTGAATATGAGTCGCCGAGGGGCCAATGCTTTTTAACAATTTCTAAGACTGCTACTCTAGCGATCTCCTTAGATCCTATCTAAACTAAAGTAATAGATGTAAATATTGGTAGCCGAAGGTACCTATTTTAATGAGAAAAGAAAGATAGGACTGTCGCAGAGGGCAAGTGGGCACCTGGCACTGAACAGTACCAGCAGCAATGAGAACTATCGATTGCAGGCGATCTGCGACATCTCGGCGAGGGACCGAACCACTGCCTCGCGCATAACGAGCCACCATTATCATTTCAAATCAAAACGAAAATGTCACGCAGATTTCAAATTGTTAAATTGCCCATGGCTGTGACGTTCCAAGTACCCATGGACAGTGACGAACTATGTACATTGTACAATGAGGTGTATGTAAATTAAGCGAAAGGTGTTTCTCACAATCGAGACAATCGATGATCTCTGTCTACCTCTCGATATGGCGTGATGAGTATGTATGCAAATGAATGAATGATGTTCTGAGATTCGCTGGTTAGCATTCTGGCCTTCTGGTTAGCATCTGTTAGTGAATCCGGGCATGTTTCTACACTATGGGTGTTTGTTTGTTTTGAGTCATGCCCCCTGAAATTAGTAGTAATGAATTCATTTGATAGTTTTGCACTAATAGTCCGTGTAAATCATGGACTAGCCTTTATATCTTGATTATATTTAGAGGTGTGAGTATTTCAAGATCAACTCAATCATTCAGGAAGGGTTATCAATCGTCTTACAATAATTGGTATCCTAATGAACAAGTGGCCGCATTGTACAGCATTATTTTCTCTTTTTGATAGCTGTTGATCAATAAATTAGCGAAGAGAAGTAATTTCGCCGCCGCCCTCGCATTGGCTTGCGTCAGCGCTCGCTCAGCCGTGACGCGCTGTTCGCGAATTGACATTGAGATGGAACGCCCTTGGTCGCCTCTAGCGTCGCTCTGCTGTTTGTAAATAGCATTATCAGATTCGAGCACACAGATGCTTTAGATACAAACACTGATCTTCAAACAAAAATCTCAGGCAACAGATATGAATGTGAAGAATTCGCGCACAAACAAATTTTTTCCTCGAATTATTTTATAGTTAAAACTATTAACCCCCTTGAGGCCCCTGTTTGATTCAGAGTTTCGAATGTCGTATTTCTTCTGTTTTCTAATTAATTATGCGTCTAAAAAACACAATTTTATTTTATTACGAAGGCGCTACTTGAATTGGCGCGCTAGCATAAGAATCAATAATGAAACAGAATAAATCGCGTGGTAGAATTCCAAATAGATCGGCGTTTTTTGCAATGTTGTTGTGTGACGAGCGAAACGCGACCCTTGGCCATCGACTGCTGACTGCGCACAATTCACCATCAACTGAACAACACATCGATATTTAAGACATGGCATGTCCTACGATATATTCAGGGTACAAGGATACTACCTATTAAAATAATACATTATGGAGTATTCAGTAAAACAGCATAATGTAACGAATTTAAACTAAGCAGTTGGCACTTTAAATGAAAGAATGGTTGCTTACTATCTGGTAAAAACTGGGTTTGATTTGGCCATGAATTACCTATTTCGCAACCGCGGAGCATAACACAGGAACCTTTGCCCAGATTGCAAATAATACGATAGCGCAGTGTATACGTTTAAATTTGTGTATGTAGACACTTATAGCTAATTCTCTTTGAATTCAACATTGCGTAAGTCTTTCAATCGTGTTAGAGTTTCCTTAGACACACACTTTTTAAAAACATGACGATGTTACATTACAGAATAATAAATGCTTTAGCAAATGCAAAAAGTCGATTTTGTGTAAATATATTTATAATTATTATAGTATGTGCAGTAACCTCGAATAATGCATTATCAGAACCGTCCTCACTTTATCTCAACTCCCTCACACTAAAGATAGATGGTGCGATGATATTATATCAGACGCTATCTGCTAAGCCTATACGCAGACATAAAATATAGGTCGACAGAATGAACATCTCATACACTCTCGGCACTTATAGGTACTTCTAACGTCACCCTTTTTATATGAGTGTGTATAAGGAGGTGTATGAGTGTCAATGAAGCGAAAGTGGTTTTTCAGGATCGGGACAGATGTGGATCCGTGATGTGTATGTATGTAATAACATCTGCACGGGATGAAACCTCTTTTCAGTGTAACTACATTGTAGCGCCTTCGCACAGCGGCATGTCGCAGGCAGACATGGAATATTCCCTCGTTCGTCATGGCTGACCGTATTTTTCCTTGTCGCATATAATCCACCTCATTCGGATTTCTATAATTACACGTTGGTGATAATGGCGCAGGCAGTGGAGACAAAGTCACCTTTCCTATTGGAATCCTGTTTGTGCCTCGGACTCTTATTTATTACCTAAGCTAATCGTTATTTATTGTAAGCGATAGAATTACCTCGTCGAGTATGTATAAGGAGGTTAATTTTGTCAGTGAATTAATGTCAGTCAATTAATCTTTTATTATTGGCCATAGCTACGGCATCGTGGCGCTGCCCGTGCGAGCAACGTTTCTAATTATCATGTGTACTTATTGCTGAAGTAATGAGTTTTGTGTTTGAATTGTTTTTTCTGCTTGCCTGCTTTCATTAATTGATTACGTAAATGGATGACTCTTTTGTGATTCATAAAAAGCGCCTGTAGCCTAGTGGGCAAGACCTCTGACTTCTTATTGAAGGTCCTAGGCTCGAACCCCGGCTCTAGCAACGTACCACTGAATTAAATTTATCAATTTATGTACATAATTTACAGCCCTTAATGGTGACGGAAAACATCGTAAGGAAACGTGCCTATCCCTCGGGATAGGTAATAACCAGTCTCTGTTTACGGCGATACGGTTCACTACCTATCACAATGGGTGCTATCTAGTCAAAAGCGGGCTTTCATTGGCATACATAATTTGACATAAAATTCGGAGATTGTCACTCAAGCCTCTTCTACTCCGCAACAATTAAAAAGGAGATGGTAAACACAGGTTATGACGTGTATATGTATGTTTTATGTCTTACTTCACAATCAATATTCCTAACTATTAAAGTGATTTCTTGAAAAAAATCCTAAATGTAGTATTATATTTGTTTGGGTAGTTTGGCTATTATCAACATGCATAATAATGTAACGTGTTGTGGTTGTGCAGGCAACGGCGTGGTGATCCACCTGCCGGGGCTGTTCGAGGAGCTGCAGAAGAACGAGGCCAAGGGCATGACGCAATGGCAGGAGCGGCTCATCGTGTCGGACCGCGCGCACCTCGTCTTCGACCTGCACCAGCAGGTACCAACTCCGCCCCCCACTCTAACAGGCGACATGCGTTACGCCTCACTCCACAGGAGTTCAACCAACATCGCAATGCCTCTCGAAGCACTAAAGTCTATTTTAATTCTGCAGCAGTTGTTACATTTGGGACATTGAATATATTTAAAAATTCCTGAGGGTGTATAACACTTCCAAAGTGAAAAGACTATGTACTAATAAATATACCGATATGCATTCTTAGAACCTTTTATTTAGAATTAATTTACTATCAATAAGTACATATGATTTACAAGTACATTATGTTACATTAACGCTATTACTTAGCGAGACGAATGAGTCCACTTACGGATGCTGTGAATAATCTGTTGAGTACCTACGTCATGATGATGCTTAATTTGTAACGAGTACTTTGCCACAGTACGCGTCGGTCCAACGCGTGGCCAGTGGGTGACTCAGGTGTGTTGCAGGTGGACGGGCTGCAGGAGGCGGAGAAGGGGCAGCAGTCGCTGGGCACCACCAAGAAGGGCATCGGCCCCACCTACTCGTCCAAGGCGAGCCGCACCGGGCTGCGCGTGGGCGACCTGCTGGGGGACTTCGAGGCGTTCGCGGACAAGTACCGCTCGCTGGCGGCCGCCTTCCGCACCATGTTCCCGCAGCTGCAGGTGGACGTGGACGCGGAGCTGGAGCGCTACCGCGAGTACGCGGAGCGCGTGCGGCCGCTGGTGCGCGACACCGTGTCGTACCTGCACCGCGCCATCGAGGGCGGGCGGCGCGTGCTCGTCGAGGGCGCCAACGCCGCCATGCTCGACATCGACTTCGGCACCTACCCCTACGTGACGTCGTCCAACTGCAGCATCGGCGGCGTGTGCACGGGGCTGGGGCTGCCGCCGGCGCTCATCGGCGACGTCATCGGCGTCATGAAGGCGTACACGACGCGCGTCGGCGACGGGCCCTTCCCCACCGAGCTCACGGACGACGTGGGCCGCATGCTGCAGGAGCGCGGCAACGAGGTGGGCGTCACCACCAAGCGCGTGCGCCGCTGCGGCTGGCTGGACCTCGTCGTGGTGCGCTACACCGCCATGGTCAACGGCTACACGGCGCTGGCGCTCACCAAGCTCGACATCCTCGACACGAGCGACGAGCTCAAGGTGGCCGTCGGCTACAAGCTGGACGGGCGGCCGCTCGACTACTACCCCTCCTCCATCGAGGAGCTGTCGCGCGTCCAGGTCGAGTACCGCACGCTCAGCGGCTGGAACACCAGCATCGCCCACGTGCGCGACTACAGCCAGCTGCCCGGCTTCGCGCGCCAGTACGTCGAGCTCGTGCAGAACTACCTCAACATACCAGGTGAGCCCATCTTTCCACATTACATCTAAATCATCATTTTGATTAAGTACCAGAACACAAGTGGCAAATAAATATCTTACACTTATGAACACTTGGATATGAACATAGTTGATGCACTAGATTTGTTAAGCTTGGTTCGCATTCCTCACTAATGCGATTGCGGACCATGTTATGGTTACACGCACGCGTGTCCATTGAGATCTTCATACATATTTATATACACACACACTCACGTCCATCATCTCCGATGAGGTTGGACAGAATAAAAGATTCCGATGAACCTTTCGCCACGTTGAGCATGTCGTTGAGCGGATAAAGTAGCACAGTATTAAGCATTGATGTGGTTGCAGTGCGCTACATCGGCGTGGGCCCCGGCCGCGACAGCGTCATCCCCGTCGAGTGCAACCTCTCGTGCCAGTAGCGGCGCCCATTGGCGAGCGGGTCGCTAGTGGCTCACAGCGGTCGCGGCGCCTAGAAGGCCTCGCCGCTGCTCGGCTGGTACCAGACGACGCGCCCCTCGAGGCACCCGCTCACCAGCAGCTGGTGGCGGGGGCTGAAGCGCGAGCTCACCACCAGGTCCTGGTGCAGCCCCAGGCTCTGGCCCAGCTCGTGCAGCGGGCGCGCGCCCTGGGCAGCGTGGGGCCGCAGCGCCGACGCCTCGGAGCAGCGCGCGTCCAGCGCCAGCAGCCGCACGCCGCGGCCGAAGGGCGAGCACACGACGCGCCCCTCGGCCGAGAAGCACAGCTCCTTGATGAAGCCGCGGCCCTCGTTGCTCTCCTGCGCGAAGTGCAGCAGCCGCCGCGCGTTGTCCTGGATGCAGCGGCCGCCCTCCGCCCCGTCGCCGCGGCTCAGCCCCGTGTTGACGCCCATGATGCGCTGCATGTTGAAGTTGCGCCCCACCTGGCCCCTGCGCACACACACACTCGCCATCAGACTAGGCCCACTGGCATATGGAATCATGGGATAATCGAATTTTAATTTAATCATTTTAGTTAATCTATTTTTATACAACATTCGCTGGCGACGAGTCTCGCAGGGCGCGGGAGCGCTCTATCTGTGATTAGCTAATTGACTACTAGCAGTAGACTACTTACATACAATGATGCATGAATGATCGTGTTACTTAATAAATTTAACTTTAATCAATATATGGTATTTTATTATCATGCGAACAACAAAATGTCGCGAGGGATATCTGCTTCCAGATCCAAAAGGGCGACAGCCTATTGGACGTATCATCTCTTTAGGGCTAATAACGTATAAGTCTATCTCTTACAAATAAGTGAAAACTAGCAGTGTCTTAAGGTCAAAGCAAGGGCAGCCTTAAGGTGAAGAGCTCACCTGCTGGCCATCTCGTGCAGCATGCGGTGCTGCCGGATGGTGATGGAGGCCTCCCAGACGTCGTTCTGCAGGTTCTGCAGGCCGGTGGGCGGCACGGGCACCGAGGCGGGCGCCTCCCCGCTGGGCCCCGCCTCCCACTGCGGCGCGGCGGGGGCCCCCGAGCGGGTGCGCGCGCGACGCATGCGCTGCCTCGTGCGTCTCGCCGGCGGCGGAGAGGGCTCTGCGTCGCGGCACGACTTGTCGCTGTGCTCGTCGTACGGCTGGATGTCGTGCAGGCACGTCCACTGCGAACAGACACACGCGGCGTGAGCTAGGTGCGGGGGCGCGGGGGCAGGCGGCGGGGGGAGGGGGGCGTACCTCGGAGCGGTCGTCGTGGCTGATGTTGCGGCTGAGCGCGGTCCAGCCGTGCGGGTGCACCTGCAGCGCGTTGACCACCTCGGCGTCGTTGCCCTCGGGGAAGTCGGAGATGAACTCGACGCGGTTCTGTTGGCGCGAGGGCTCGAACAGGTGCTCGTACATGGCGGCGATGGGGATGGGCTGGCGCGTCATCTGCATCAGCCGGTACAGGTTGGGCTTGAAGCCGTGCAGGTCGCGCGCCAGCATCGTGAGGTTGAGCCCGTGCACCAGCACGAGCAGGCCGCCCGTGGTGCACATGAGCAGCTGGCGCGCGTCCGGCGCCAGGCGGCAGCGCATCAGCCCCGACGCGTGGAAGACGCGCTGGTGCACGAGGCCGCACTCCGTGTACGAGTTGATGTCCCACGTGAAGATGCTGCCGTCGAGGCCGGACGTCACCAGCAGCTTGTCGCGCACCGAGAACTCGATGTTCTTCACCCAGTTGGAGTGGCCCAGCAGCGAGGCGATCTTCTTCTTGAGGTGGCGCACGTCCCACAGCGCGATGGTCGTGTCGTCCGAGCACGTGGCGAACATGCGCCCGTCCAGGAACCTGCCGAGGCAACGCAGCGCTCACTATCGTCTCAATGCCCAATGGCACACATTGCAACAGCAGCCGATACTCACTTGACGCAGTTGACGCAATCCGAGTGCGCTCCGTTCACTGTGCAAATCCTTTGGTGGTTGAGGGGATCAAATATCTGGATAGACTTCTTCTCACAAGCGGCCACCAATAATGACCTGCATAAATAGTAAAAATTCATTCAACATGAGCAATACATACACATTCTCGTGCTTTACCCCTTTTCCCCTTGGAGAACGAACCATGTCGTCGTTGCGCCTAGAAAAACCGATAAACGTTATTTTAGGTTTTTTTTTTTATATTTTCAATTTTTTTCAATATGTAAGCATACTTACTACACCTGTCATGCCTGTAAATGCCATTTTGTGACATCTCAAAAGAATACGAAATTGTGATGCCAAACTGGCTAAATATGTTTGCTTTGGGATAAGATTTGGATCCTCAACTGGAACAAACCGAAGAACAAGGAATTGGAGCATTGATATAGTTTTTCTTCGGTTGTAGTGGCTGGCGGAGTTGGTGTAACCATGGCGATGAAATAACAAGAAGTTCAAACGCCATGGCATCAGTGTTTGTACTTCAGCCGACATAACCTTGTGGTGAATGGCTTAATAAAGAATTTAAAAAAAAAGAATACGAAAATAGCTTTATCTGCTATGTATGGTTCAAACGAAAATTCACAACCCAAATTTGTAACAAACAGTTTTTTGTCTTTCATGAAAAGTTAAGATATTTATCTTTATCGGTTCTTCCAGGTGCATTGATGATATGGAGCTTTAGTGAGAGGTCCATAGTATCCCAACAGCCAATAGAATCCATTTACCACTCACTAGTCCCTTAGTAGCCTCCTAGACCATGCCCAAAAGAATGTCAGCTAGCTAGCATTCGTGTTTTGTCTTAGTGTTCCACTATAAAAATATTTTATAAAAAGTAGTAAAATCGTCAGTATTAACATTTTTAAAACACATCATGTTAGTTATGTAAATATGTGATGGAAAACTTAAATGGGCCTAGCTATTTTTCTCAGGTATTTTATACCTACTCTTGGTTTTACGCAGGGGTTATACAGTAGCATTTCTATAGCTAAGGCTCTGTGTCTCGGGCCTCATAAGCCTTCATTTAAAATACTAAGTCATATACATTTATGAAAGTTAACCCTTACTGGATAGTCAGAAGTTTGCATGTCCATCTCTGAAATCGTAGACTTGTAGTGATTCTATGGCCTTGTGTCAACAAGGTAGCCAGAACCAAAAGATACAGGTAGTCAATTGGCTCCTCATCTTGAAGCACTGAATGCACATGTACCAGAGAACAGGTTGGTTTCCCCATTGTTTTCCTTTGTTGTAGTAAATTTGACTTCAGAAAACATTTTGCAAACTTATTATATGATCAACAAATATACATTGTTTATATAAAACTTCATTTCCATTAGCAGATATATGTTCAAGCAGAAATTGAACCCCAACTGTGCAACTTGGTGTTGCTTCACATTGTATTACTAACTACTCATGAGAATATCTATCAACTCTGATAGGTAAACAAATTGATATCACTAAGCAGCACTCACCCCTCTGGAGAAAATTCTAGATTGAAGACACCGCCTGTTGGCAGGACGTTAGCTTGCTCGCTGTCCCAGGAGGCGACGGGCTTCATGCCGCAGTAGAGGCTGCGAGCCAGAGCATCTCCAGCACCAATGGGCACTGGCCCCCCTAGCTCTCGGTTGATAAACCGTCGCGGGTGGAACGCCGAGTATTGAGCCATGACCGAAGAGCAGTCGCCGGTGCTGCCCATGGTGCTGATGTTGTTGAAATAACTCAAACCAAATTCATTTCTAAGTCTTCTTAACCTACAATGTAATCATTTGTTCCTTGCTGATTACTCAAGAACAGCTGAAAGTATATTGGACAATTTTTCTTAGAAAAAATAACACTTTTAGTAACGAAGAATTTAGTAGAAACACAATAAGCTTTTGAGATTATTGTTCTAAATAATAAGAGGCTTTATCGCGGTAGATAATGATTTTACAAAGACAAAAATATTCACAATTAATCACAATCTCATCACAATCCACTTCATAATACACAGAATAACACCTGTCAGTTTTGTCTACTTCTAATACAACTGACATTTCCGTTTCAGTTTTTTTTATTTAACTACAGGCTACTACAACAACGCTACACACACTAAAACTATAATTTGATTGTACTATTCTACTACACTACCTACATAGGGGTTAGCAGAGGTCAAGTATATCTTTATTTAAACTTATTAATCATGTCCTGTTATAGCACCGTATTAAACATAAAAATATTGCTCACTAGCTTCCGTTGTTCTCGGCATGTCGTAGGAGATGGGTTAGGGACTAGGGGTAGGCATATGGAATCTATTAGGCGACAGGCTAGCAAACTGTCACCAATATTTTAAAATACATCGAAACCCCATTATACACGCTAATAATTGAACAAGATGTTTTCATGTCACCAAAACTCTGTCCAACCCGAAAGGGGTTAAAGGACGTGTGTATGTATATGTATTAATCCAATATTGTCGAAGCAAAAGTTATTTCGTACACTTTGTTACCAAATAATCAGTAAAAGAATACAATTGGAAAAAATGCCTATCGCAAAATTCATTAAATGGAAATTCAAGAATTTACTTAGTCTTGAACTTTTATGTATAACAAAATACTGGTTATACTTGCGTCATTAAGTTGCCCTGAAGGCTGATGCTTAAACAGGAAAGTTTTCACACCTTTGGCACACTGACCAACGTTGTCCCTGAGTCATTATGATAAGTTGGATGAAAATAAACAAAATTCACTCTCATATTTTTATTGAAAATATGGTTCGTGATCAAACATTTCATGTCATAATACACCACACCACATTATGCTCCATACTGGGGCCACTACTGTAGTCCACAGGGTGAAGCTTAAGTGACCTCCATCAGGACCAGCAAACACTGCTGATCAACAATAACATAATTATATTAATATGCATTTCTACAACAGAGATCAAACAGATAACTTGCATTGCAATACAACAATTGCATATTTCGCTATGTTTTAACATAGTAATGTAATATTGTTTTACAATGCTTGTTTAAAATTTCTTTTATAAATATAGACATTTTATTTTTGTACAAAATAATCACACTACAGATACATATTTCAATTTTGTGTGTCACTTCAAAATCTATTGTTTAAATTAAATTTATAATGTGAGTTATAATACAAAAATAAATAGAAAACAGATTGGCTGAGTGATGTCATAATTCATACAAACAAACCAATTAATAATATGACTATAAAGATTATATTTTAAGTACTAATTATTAAGAAATTGGCTTAAATTATTGAACTTAGTTATTTCTTTGCAAGTTCTGTCTAACGTTGCATCCTATTGAGCCACCCTACGCCTCCAGTCACATACACAAAAACATGAAATAATAATAAAATAACTTTTTATTATAATAAAACAATCAAATAACAATTTGTCTGCTGAGTAGCATGTTGCTGTTTCTAAGAGTAGCCATTGCTCATAAATTACAAAACTTATTCTATTCAAGTTATTTGCAGTTATTGAGTTTCACAAAATTGTTTTCATTTATAATACATAAATAATAATACAATAAATGCTAGGGTCCCGGTGTCTGTGTCAGAGAATCTTTAGTATCAGAAATAGAATAATGTAGTCTTAAGAGGTGCGAGTGGAAATTGCAATGGCCTGCATTTAACCAGCCAATTATCATGATAGTTACCAAGTTATTTCACATTAACTAACGAATAATATAAAGTTGGTAAATGTTAGAGCATCATATTACATGCAGGCCATTTTAATGTGCATGCGTAGAATTGTATAAAAATATGCCACAATAATTCTATATGATTAAAGCGGTATATTTAAATTCTGTTGCTAATGGTATTACATTTTATTCTATTCTGGACAGTGAAATCACTCTAACAGATGATATTTATACAATGCTTAAAACATATAAAACAACAATTTAACTCATAAATTATGCTGATCAGCCATATTGATTCGTTCTATGTATTAATTAGTCAGTCTTGTATGTACATTTCTATGCTAATCTTAAACCAGAATGAGCAAAAATTTGATTTATGACAGTGAACAGGTCTTTCAAATACGTAATCTATTAAAATTTACATTTATTAAACTTAATACTTGTTAATCATATACATTATATGAATTATTTCTGACTGCAATGGCATGCGAAATCACTGTGTACAATAATATTCACCAAGAATTAGGTGGGAGGACCCCAGGGGGAGGTTTTATGCTGCCTGTTTGCATGACATTGGTCAGGAACACCTCCAGGCGCGTTTTGGGGCCTCCCTCATCAATTCTCTCCAAGATCTTCAAATAGTCCTTAGTCACCAGCTTGATGACTTTGACAAACTGTTTCCCATAATACCTAAAGCATTCTGAGCCACAAACGGTGAAGAAATCATTCAGCAAAGTGGCGCTGATGTCAGGCTCTGGTTTCAAATTGACAAAGGACGCCAGCCACCTCCACGCATTCTTCATCCCGAGCTGATTGGGGGCGTTAACAAAGCGGGGGACTTTAGCTGTCCAAATGGCGCAACGGAGCTGAAATATGCCTGACATTCTCTTAAGGAACTTGTCTTGCTTTTCCACTTCACCCTCATGATTGTATTTGTAGCCTCTGGACTGATAAAACTCCTTGTCCGTCTGGCCCTGCGTCTGGGGCAAGTACATGGGCACCAAGTAAGGGCACTCTCTTTGGAAATAGGCTTCCAATAGACGCCCAAGGTCGGGGAACTGGGAGGCCAGCGCCACAGTTAGGGAAGCCAAGGGAAACGCAGCCTCAGGGTTGCTGGACACGAGAAGGTCACCTTGCCTCACTATCTTCTTGGCCAGAAGAGCCGTCACATAGGCCAAGCCCTGCGGATGCAGAGTGGCCTGCACGTTGGTGTCCACGGCCTGCACTCTCTCTCCCTTCAGCAGTTTAGAGAGCTTCTCGTACTTGTCCCTCATGTGTGCACCGCTCACAGATGACAATGCGTTGATAGGGGTGTTGACAGCTTTCTGGCAATCGAATCTAAACTTTTTCATGTCTTTATCATTCACTAGGTTGCCAAACTGGCTTTCATACTTGTCCAAGAATAGTTTGAGCTCCTCATAAGTAGAATAGTTGGCAGCTGAATAAAACATGGGTTGGGGCCGAGTGGCCTTGGAAGCATTCTGTTTCTCCATTTCCTTGGCTTCCCGTGCCTTCAGCTCTGCTTCGGCTGCTTTCTTTGCTTCCTCCTCTGATTTCCTAATGGCTTCCACTTTGAGATTGTTTAAGTCCTCCTCAATGATTGCTTTAATATTAAGTATGTTCAAACTCAATGCATTCGCTTGATCTACATCCTCATCAGTGACTGTACCAGATTTACAACTGTCCAGGATGGTATTTATCTTGCTCATCACAGAGCCCAGCTCCCCGGTGAACTTGTCGCAGGCTGCCTTCGCCTGTGGGTTGGACTCTTGCAGGTTGCATATTTCATTGTATGTGATGCAGGCCTTGGTGTGGCTGTCAGTGATTGCTGCAAATCGTGCCATTGCTTTGTTTTGTTCTTCAAGCAACCTGTTCATATTCTCAATGGTCTGCCTGTTCAACAGTTGGGAGTTTTTCTGATCCAGTTCAGTTTTCTCAAGCACAGTGAGGTTATCGTTGTCCCTCAGCTGCTGCATTAGTTTCAGTTTTCTCCTTTTGAGCTCCATGGCTCTGCGTTCGCACTCCTCGCTCTGCTTCTGCCAGTACTTCTGCATGATGTCTGCCCTCTTCATGAGCATTCTTTCAATCATATCCTTGAATATTATTTCAGAGTTCTGTAACACTTGATGTTTTTGATGTTTCCGCTTCATGGTGTAACGCAGCTCTTCAGCGAGTGTATCGTCGTAGATGTGTTCCGAAATAACTTCGGGTTCATCATCACTGCGGGGCGTTGGAGGATCATCTTTCTTGAGCGGACTGTTAGGCCCAATGGTAACATTCTTCACACTAGGACTTATTTTAGCAGCTCTGGTCAAAGTCGAGATGCGCAGTTTGTCAAACATATCTAATGCATCACTTATGCTGAGGTCATTCTTATTATTTTCACTCTCGAAGAGTTCAGATATTGAAGCCATCTTTACCAATAATTTTAGTTCATTCGATGGGTAAATATTTGTGTTTGGTTCCCAAACAATTAGTCACCACTTTAAATTTTATTAAAACAATACATAAGTAGTTTTCAATTTCACTTAATCAGTAATCCCTCTTGGTTCGGTATTTTCGTAAGAATTTGTGTAATCGTTAACCTCAACTCAATGTTCCTTGATGTTGACATTGTTTGTAGAGTACCCGCCACATACGGTGGCAGTAGCCAAACTTGGAACTAAATTTGACGTTTCCGCCATTGCGTGTTATTTTGTATGAAAAGTAAATTTAGTATTACCAGCGTTGTGTTTTTTGCCCACTCTTTGTAATTTTTATGTTTGTTAAGGGTGATTATAATAAATTGATTTCCGGAGTTTCTTGTTAGTTCTTCTCCAAGCTAGGGTCTCCGCTGATCTAACCTCGGTAAAAAATATGTAAAGACAATGCTCAGTGCCATGTTTGAAATAATAGTTTTAAGAGATTCGCGATTTATACTCATGATATAAGATATAAGGGTGTGTATAAGATTGATTGCAGCTGTGGGAAATCCTATGTCGAACAGACTAAACGGTCTATTGCGGACAGAGTGAAGGAACACATAATATATGTAATATATAATAAGAAGGATAAGTCCCGTTAATTATTAATCATGTTTGAAATAGTTTAATAAACATATTTTGACTTTGATATATTAATTTGCTTTATTTGAGTTTATAGCTCTGCAACCAAAGACCGTTACAAATGAAACCTATAATGTATCGAGCCGTATGGCACAGTGAGTGCTAGTTTTGGCGTGTTTACTGGTAACACTGAATTACGCGACTGTGGCGACGCCTCCAACTGCCACCTTATGTGGCGGGATCTCTACAAAGTTTATTTATTCATTAACATAATCATAGTTGTTGACATAACTTCACCGAATATGACATCTAAGTGAAATAAAAGTAATCTATAAAGAGGAAAAGACTACGTAAAATTCTTGATCATAAAATATCTTCGAAGTAAAATTAAAAAATATTCAACGATTTATACTAGAGATCGCGCCACATAAGTTGGCAGACGGCAAACTTGGAACTAAATTTGACGTTTCCGCCATTGCGTGTTATTTTGTATGAAAGGTAAATTTAGTATTACCAGCGTTGTGTTTTTTCTCACTCTTTGTAATTTTTATGTTTGTTAAGGGTGATTATAATAAATTGATTTCCGGAGTTTCTTGTTCCGTACAAAATTGATCATAGAATTGATTTCGATAATGTAAAAGCCCCTTTGGATTCTATTCATTTTTGGCGCGAAAATGTAGTTATTAAACTACTGTCAGTGTAATAACCTTTATCGGAAACTGATCCATGATCGGAAATTATGTTTTTATAAGCTTATTTAATTGAACTTGAATACTTCTATGTAATTATCTTATTGATTGTTACTGTGTAACTCGTTTGCTCTGATTCACCACTATTATAAAATAGGACTCGTCACAAAAAAGTGTATTGTTTGGAGGTATGATTTCTATGAAATTTGTCACCGCCTTTCAGTAATCCAAGAAGATACAAACTTCGACAATGGGTCTTCACAACACTGGGCGTTACAAACCGGACAAGTCGGACGCACAAAAGAAAGATGGAGCGTCTTCAAAAACTAGGTAATCTTAGTTAATATGTCTACTTATGACAATGTATTCATCCACAAGAAAATAGTAACTAGGGTAAATTGGTTGACTTGACTGTTTTCAGGGAGGATTCGGGGGAAGCTAGAATGCGGGAGGCTCTGGAAAACGATGCCATTGATTCCAAGTATGGATTCGACCGCGTCACTGACAACAAAGAAAGGACGGGCTACCTCATAAACATGCACACGGTATACAACCCTACTAATGATTCCAAGCAACAAGCGCTACATACAATAGCTCGCTACAGATATTGTTTACATAAGGCTTAGTTATATCAACATGCAAATTATGTTAATTGTGAAAAATTAAATAAAATTGTAAACATGCAAATTATATCTTGTAGATTATATAATTTATTGTATGTTTGATGAATATTAGCTGAGCTCTTCATCTTTGTTGCTATCAGACGATTGTGTACCACTAGCCCATGTATCAATCTAGCTTCATAGCTAATTAGTTTTTTGTCAATATTTTAACCATAATGAATACTTCAATTTATATAACAATAGTTGCTGGGAGGTTTTATGGTTATGGATGTGACAAATGTCTATATATAAAATGTTAACAATAACCTCTGAGTGGCAGTTATTTCAAGTTTGTTATTTCCTGGATATTGAACTCATCTTCATGTATGATGACTGTTGCCAGGCAGAGATCCTGGACGAAGACAAGCGGCTGGTGGCAGCCATGGATTACTACTTCCTGGAGATGGACGGCAGCCGCTTCAAGCTCTCCCTCAAGTTCCAGCCCTACTTCTACATCCTGCCCAAGGAGCACTGCCACCAGGAGCTCATGCAGCACCTCAGCAAGAAGTACGCCGGCCTCATCCACAAGATGGAGCTGGTGGACAAGGAGGATCTTGACTTGGTGAGCAACACGTGCCACTGCTGCACTGCTGCATTTATGCTAATACATACTTTGACTATTGCTATGAAATAATTGCTAATGACTATTGCTAATGCAATATCTAAATAGAACTGTTAGTTTCCTGGGTGCACATTACATCTGTAATATGAACTTGGGACTATGGATTAATAGAGAATGAATATGTTGATTGTTTGTGTGCAGCCGAACCACCTGTCGGGGCTGAAGCGGCAGTGCATCAAGGCGTCGTTCCTGTCGGTGGGCGAGATGGGCCGCGTGCGCCGCGACCTCACGGCGGCCGTGGCGCGCAACCGCGAGCGCCGCGCCCACGACGCCGACTACGCGAGCATGCTGAGCGCGGCGCTGGGCGGCGACGGGCAGCCCTCCGCCAGGGGCGAGCAGCTGGACGCCGTGGAGGACGTGCGCGAGCACGACGTGCCCTACCACGCGCGCGTCTCCATCGACCGGCAGGTGTTCTGCGGCGCCTGGTACACGGTGCGCGGGGATGCGTTCACGCGCCGCGACGACATCCTCGAGCGGCCCGAGCCCACGGTGCTCGCCTTCGACATCGAGACCACCAAGCTGCCGCTCAAGTTCCCCGACGCGCGCTCCGACCAGGTCATGATGATCTCCTACATGGTGGACGGCCAGGGGTACCTCATCACCAACCGCGAGATCATCTCCGCCGACGTCGAGGACTTCGAGTACACGCCCAAGCCCGAGTTCGAGGGGTGAGTGCGCCCTGCGGCCCGTAGGGGGCTCCGGCGAGGCGCAGGGTGAGTGGGGAGTGACCGCTGGCGTCTGTTGCAGGCCGTTCGTGGTGTTCAACGAGGCGGACGAGGCGGCGCTGCTGCGCAAGTTCTTCGCGCACGTGATGGAGGTGCGGCCGCTGGTGTTCGTGACGTACAACGGGGACTCGTTCGACTGGCCGTTCGTGGAGGCGCGCGCCGCCCACCTGGGACTCGACCTGCGCCGGGAGATCGGCGTGGGTCGCGTGGCGGGCGCGGGCGGCGGCGGCGGCGTGGGCGACGGCGGGGCGTACCTGTGCCGCGGCGCCGTGCACATGGACTGCCTGTGCTGGGTGAAGCGCGACTCGTACCTGCCGGTGGGCTCGCAGGGGCTGAAGGCGGTGGCCAAGGCCAAGCTGCGCTACGACCCCGTGGAGCTGGACCCCGAGGACATGTGCCGCCTGGCGGTGGAGGCGCCGCAGACGCTGGCCGACTACTCGGTGTCGGACGCCGTGGCCACCTACTACCTGTACATGAAGTACGTGCAGCCGTTCGTGCTGGCGCTGTGCACCATCATCCCGCTGGAGCCGGACGAGGTGCTGCGCAAGGGCAGCGGCACCCTGTGCGAGGCGCTGCTCATGGTGCAGGCGTTCGCCGCCAACGTGCTCTTCCCCAACAAGCAGGCGGAGCCGCCCACCGCCTTCACCGCCGACGGCCACCTGCTCGAGGCGGAGACCTACGTGGGCGGCCACGTGGAGGCGCTCGAGTGCGGCGTGTTCCGCGCCGACGTGCCCTGCAAGTTCCGGCTGGAGCCCGCCATGCTGGAGGAGCTGCACGCGCAGGCGGAGGAGACGCTGCGGCGCGCGCTCGAGGTGGAGGAGGGCGTGCCGCTGGCGCAGGTGGAGGGCTTCGCGGACGCCGTGGCCGAGGTGCGCGCCAAGCTGCGCCACCTGGCGGAGCACCCGCGCCGCGAGGAGGCGCCGCTCATCCTGCACCTGGACGTGGGCGCCATGTACCCCAACATCATCCTCACCAACCGGCTGCAGCCCTCCGCCATGGTGTCGGACGCCGCGTGCGCCGCCTGCACCCACAACCGCCCGCCCGCGCTCTGCCAGCGCCGCATGCACTGGGCCTGGCGCGGAGACTTCTGTGAGTCCCTCCTTCCTTCCCTACTATTTGTTTTACGCGCTTCTGTAAGAATTATTTGCAACGTAGGGTAACTTTTTCTAATTTTCTATGAACATTTTCGTAATAAAACTACGTCGAGAGAAAACTTTCTACCTTTAAGTCAGTGCTTGTAAATGGCGGCTGGGTTTACTACCTGTCACATTGAGTACTGACTATCTGCTTAACTGGTGGGTTCGAAGAGGCCAAAAATTTACTACATCCGTAACTGCGGATATCGACACGCGAACCTCTGAAAACCCAAAGGATGAGAATTGTTCACCTAGAATAGATAAAAAGATTAATGTATGCTTGGTGTTGGGCGAAAGATTGATAATGCTTAAGCGTAGTGGTTGTGTCGGCAGCGCCGGCGACGCGCAGCGAGTACCAGCGCATCCAGCAGCAGCTGGAGACGGAGCGCTTCCCGGCGCAGGAGGCGGGCGGCGCGCCCAGGGCCTTCCAGCAGCTGCCGCGGGCGGAGCAGGCGGCGCTGGAGCGGCGGCGGCTGGCCGACTACTGCCGCGTGGCGTACCGCCGCACCAAGGTGACGCGCACCGAGACGCGCACCACCACCGTCTGCCAGAAGGAGAACGCCTTCTACGTGGACACGGTGCGCGCCTTCCGCGACCGCCGCTACCAGTACAAGGCGCTCAACAAGCGCGCCAAGGCGGCGCTGGCGGCGGCCGCGGCCTCGGGCGACGCGCACGCGCTCAAGCAGGCCAAGGCCACCGAGGTGCTCTACGACTCGCTGCAGCTGGCGCACAAGTGCATCCTCAACTCCTTCTACGGCTACGTCATGCGCAAGGGGTCAGTCGCCATATCATTCATGTACTTCAGTGACGAACCTGTTCTTCAGTGTTGTGTCTTTGATATAAATGAAGTGATGTGTGCGTTGCAGGGCGCGGTGGCACAGCATGGAGATGGCGGGCATCGTGTGCCACACGGGCGGCGCCATCATCCGGCGCGCGAGGGAGATCATCGAGCGCGTGGGGCGGCCGCTGGAGCTGGACACGGACGGCATCTGGTGCGCGCTGCCCGCCTCCTTCCCCGAGGGCGTGAGCGTGCGCACGGCGGCGGGCAGGACGCTGCGCCTCTCCTACCCCAACGCCGTGCTCAACGCCATGCTGCAGCGCCACTTCACCAACGACCAGTACTTCGAGCTGCGCGACGCCTCCGCGCTGGCGTACGAGCGGCGCGCCGAGAACTCCATCTTCTTCGAGGTGGACGGCCCCTACCGCGCCATGGTGCTGCCGGCGGCGCGCGAGGAGGGCAAGCGCCTCAAGAAGCGCTACGCCGTGTTCAACTTCGACGGCTCTCTGGCGGAGCTCAAGGGCTTCGAGGTGAAGCGGCGCGGGGAGCTGCAGCTCATCAAGATCTTCCAGTCGTCCGTGTTCGAGGCGTTCCTGCGCGGCGCCGACCTGCGCGAGTGCTACGCGGCGGTGGCGCGCGTCGCCGACTACTGGCTGGACGTGCTGTTCTCGCGCGGCGCGCACATGCCCACCGCCGAGCTGCTGGAGCTCATCTCGGAGAACCGCAGCATGTCGCGGCCGCTGAGCGACTACGGCGCGCAGAAGTCCACGTCGCTGTCGACGGCGCGCCGCCTGGCCGAGTTCCTGGGCGACCAGATGGTCAAGGAGGCGGGGCTGGCGTGCCGCTTCATCATCTCGCGGAAGCCCGAGGGCGCGCCCGTCACGGAGCGCGCGCTGCCGCTCGCCATCTTCCAGGCGCCCCGCGGCGTGCGCGCGCACCACCTGCGCAAGTGGCTGCGCGACCCCTCGCTCTCGCCCGACGTGGACGTACGCGACGTGCTCGACTGGGCCTACTACCTGGAGCGCCTCAGCGCCGCCATCCAGAAGATCATCACCATCCCGGCCGCGCTGCAGGGGGTGAGTAACACACGCGTCTCCCTATTATCGAGATAGACCACCCCGCAGGGACACTGGTTGTGGGAGTGTATGCGTGTGCGTGTGCGCAGCTGAGAGTGGTGCGGGTGCTTGCAGGTGGAGAACCCGGTGCCGCGCGTGCCGCACCCCGAGTGGCTGCACAAGAAGCTGCTGGCCACCAGCGACCGCTTCAAGACGCGCAAGATCACCGAGCTCTTCGCCACGGCGCCCCGGGCCCCCGCGGTGAGCGCTCCTGCTTATTTAGATCATTTCATAATATTTTAGCTATTGAATATAGTACCTAGTTAAAGTCTATTTAATTAATACCCAATTAATTGACGCGTTATGTGTCAATAATAAAATAGCCAAGTTAAAAATGAACTTTGCTCTTTGATTTATGTAGTCTCAGTACTCACTGATGTAGTTAATTCTGACCTATTTACCTATTCAAAGTAGATATCAACTAACAATTTAGACATAGTATTATATTGGGTGGAATAGATGATTCAAGTTGTTTGGTTCGTTCGGTTGACGGCGCACTCGTCCGTTGCAGGAGCCGGAGCCTGAGGGCGGGCGCAAGCGCAAGCGGTCGCCCTCCCCCGCGCAGGAGGAGGCCACCTCGTGGCGGGAGGCGCTGGGCCCGCCGCCCCCCTTCGGCGACACCCGCGTGCAGCGCCTGCAGTGGCTGCGCTTCCACCAGGCCAAGTGGCGCTGGCAGCGCGCGCACGCCCAGCGGCCGAGGGGCGCCACCGCCAAGGGGCCTCCGCGCAAGGCGGCGCACACGCTCTCGGGATTCGTGGCGCGCGCGCAGCGGGCCTTGTTGGACGGCGCCTGGCAGGTGGTGCAGCTGAGCGAGAGCGCGGAGCCCGGCCTGTTCCGCGTGTGGGCGCTCGTCGACCACGAGCTGCACCTGGTGCGCCTCACCGTGCCCAGGCTGTTCTACGTGAGCGAGCGGCGGCCGCGCGCCCTCGACCGCGGCCCCCACTGGAAGAAGTGCGCCCGCCTGGCCCCCCGCGACCGCCCCGCGCCTCACCTCTACCGCTACTCGGTGGACGAGGCCGCCTTCCGCGCCAGCCGCGAGCGCCTGCTGGGGGAGCTGTCGGCGCCAGAGATCGACGCCATCTACGAGACCGGCACCTCTCTCGAGATGCGCGCGCTCCTTGCCCTCGGCTGCGTGTGCACCGTGGACCGCGAAGCGCTCGACTCGCGCGCGCCAGACGCGTTCTCGCTGGAGCAGCTGCGTTTCCGCAGCGTGGCGCACCAGCCCTACCTGGAGGACGAGCAGGCGCTCAAGAGGCTGCTACTGTTCCAGCGCGGAAGGGGCGCGCGCCAGGCGTGGGCGCTGGTGCTGCCGGCCGCGCATACCGCCCACCTCTACCTGCTGGACTCGGTGCGACCGGCCGCGGCGCCCAACGTGAGCGCGATGCACGCGGCCGAGGGCGCCGACCCGCCTTTCGCCTGGCAGGTGCACCTGTACAGCGAGCCCCGGCGGCTGCACCGCGACCTGCAGCGCCATCTGGCCGCGCACCGTGACGAGCGCCGAGGGCCTTCCATGCTGCTGACGAGCGCGCACCTGTCACGCGCCGCCTTGTGCGCCACGCTGCCGCTGCTCAACGAGTTCCCGCTGGTGCCGCTGCAGGGCGCGGACGCCGACGCCGGGGCGCTGGACGCTCTGGACTGGGCGCGGAGGGGCGCCAAGGCGGCGGTGCGCTGCTGGGCGGGCGCGGAGGAGCGGCTTCGCAAGGCACTTGAGTTGGCGCGGTACCTGCACGTGCCGGTGGGCAACCTGCCCGAGGACGCGGCGCTGTTCGCGGCGGACGTGCTGTATGCGCGGCACCTGATGCGCGCCAACGCGTTGCTGTGGTGCTCGGAGCGCGAGCGGCCCGACCTGGGAGGGCACGAGGCGGACGACGAGCGCCCGGACGAGCTGGAGGGGCGGCCGCTGCTCACGGCGGAGGCGGCGGCCGAACCGCACGGCGTGTGCGTCGAGCTCAAGATCGAGGGAGTCGCCATGAACGCGCTGCTGCACGCGCCCAGCATCCTCCAGAGGGAGGGCGGCGGCGCGGGGTTCTCGGCCGCGCCCACCGCCGCTGACCTGGCGCAAGGCACCGCTCCCGTGCTGAGCGGCGGCGAGGAGTGCGCCACTGCGCTGCGCGTGCTTCGCTCGCTGGTGGCGCTGTGGGTGCGGGACGCGGGCGCGCACCAGAACGCGCACGCGGACCGGTTGCTGGCGCAGCTGCCGCGCTGGCTGCGGGCGCCGCAAGCGCTGCTGCACGAGCCGGCGCTGGTGCGCTCCACGCACGCGCTCATGCGGAAGCTCACGCTGCTGCTGGTGGCTGAGCTGCGCCGCCTCGGGGCCAAGGTACGCGCCTCTCCATTACACCATTTTTACTTTCTATTCCTGATTTCATTTGAGATTTATTAGGGTTTTCAAGTTCATTAAAAATAAAATAAGTCGCATTATCATCGTCACATTCCGCAACTGACGCGCCGACGACGCAAAAAGAACTTGAATGTCCGCGTACAAAAGGCATTTAATGATCAACTCGTCCATACTCAATCCTTTGTTACTTTCTTTCAAGAACTGTCCATGAACAGAGTACACAAACAGCTGGCTTACACTGAACCAGTCTGAGTAGGCCCCATTAACCCTAGCACAGGCTCTTGAGTCCACATACAAACACTAAAACCCGAATCACGGCGCTGCCCAAACCAAACGCAGACAGTGCTCACAAATCATTCCGGGGTACACGATCATACGTCTTACAAGTCACATATTTGGTTATTATGCAAAAACTTTTACCACCTGACGTAAAGAAAGGGCCTGATCTGTACGGGATGTACATTCCCTTCTGAAATCCTGCCCGCACCAATCTTTAGCCACACGACCATTAAAAAGCTGTTGCTAAACGTTGGCTAATTGAATGTCAATTTATATTTGAATAATTTGTTTTTTTATATGACGATCTCCGTGGCGCGATTGGTTGAGCACCTGAACTCTAATGCTAAGTTTCCGGGTTCGATTCCCGGTGGAGGCAAAAGTTAAGAACTACGCTTTTCTTCTGCTTTCCAGTCTGGTTGTTGATTATGCTGAACTGTATATGTATTTGTCTATGTATATATTTCTTAAATATACGTTGACTTGTGTCCTAAAATAAATATTATATGATTGATGGTTTCTGAATATAGTAAATGAGCTTGAACTCGTTTAGTGGTTGTGTGCATTGAATGAAGTGAGCGGTGGTCGGCAGGTGGTGCACGTGCAGTTCTCGCGGCTGGTGGTGGCGACGGGGCGCGAGGACGAGGCCGAGGCGCTCGACTACGTGCAGTTCGTGGCGCGCAGCGTGCGCTCCAAGGAGCTGTTCCACGGCGTGGACCTGCGCCACCTGCGCACCTGGCGCCGCCTGCTCTGGCTCGACGAGGCCAACTTCGGCGGCCTCGAGGCGCGCCCCGCCCCCGAGCCCCCACGCCTCGCCATGCACTGGGCGATGGCCGAATGCATGCCGCCCGCCCTCAAGCGCGCCCTGGTGGCGGCGCTGGCGGCTCACCTGCAGGCCGAGGCGGGCCACCTCGGGGGGCCAGTGGCGCAGCTGCTGCTCGCGGCCGTGGAGCGCGCCGCCGCCGTGCGCGTGGGGAAGGCGCCCTGGTGGCGGGACGTCCCCGGGCTGCGGCCGGAGCTTCTGCAGAGCTCTACGCCGGCGCTGCTGCTGGTGACCAGCGTGTGGCGAGCCCTCAGCGCGGAGAAGGCTCTGCGCGAGAGCGAGGCGGCCGAGGCGCTGCGCGGGGATTTGCTGCGCGTGTGCGGGCGCGGCGCGTGGGCGGAGAGCGCGCAGTGGCGGGACCCGGTGGCTGCGTGTCCGCTGGGCGAGATGCAGTGCGCGCCGTGCGGAGAGTGCCGGGCGCTGGACCTGTGCCGCGACGCGACCGTCACGCCCCCCGCCGAGGAGGGCGGCGCTTGGTCGCTGCTGTGCGCGTGCTGCGGCGCCGCCTACCCCGCGGAGGAGCTGCAGCGCCGCATGCTGGGGCTGGTGCGCGCGCAGCTGACGCGCCACGTGACGCAAGACCTGCAGTGCGCGCGCTGCGGCCGCGTGAAGCGCGAGAACATGGCGGCGGTGTGCGAGTGCGGCGGGCCGTTCGCGTGCGAGGCTCCACCGGGGGCGCTGCGGGCGCAGCTCGTGACGGCGCTGAGCGTGGCGCGCCTCTACCAGATGCCGGAGCTGCTCCGCCTGGCCGCCTTCCACCTGGAGCGGATGCCTCCCTAGCCAAACTTTTACCCAATAAATGTTATTTATTATTGTTTAATTGTCTTTCTCTTGACCTTTTCTTTAACTTGGTTGTGTGCGTTGGTCTATTTATTGCAGCCAGTACGTTCTGTATAATATATTGTATTAGCATAATAGTACTAGAAAAGCAAAGGCCGCTTATTTCTGACTATTTCGTTAAGGGAATGTGTGTATTGAATGTTTTGAAAACTTGTTTAGGATTTATCCAGACAAACGCGTTGAAGACCATTAACCCTTGCAGGTAGTTAGAGGTTCAGGTTTCAAGCTCCGCAATCGCGTAGGTAGTAATTCTATGGCCACCACGAACCCACATGTTGACCAGATAGTCGGTGATAAGCCATGTCACCATTTACAAACACTAATTATGACCTGTTTGGGAAACAGGTTTCCTCACAAAAATGTACAGTCATTGCTAAAAGTGCAGTCCCAGTAACTTTTTATAAGAACAAAAGACAATATTTTTCATTTCGAAGCACGCGAACGCATAGTGGCCGTGATAATACATAGTGGCGCCAATTTTATATGTAAAATATGTGTTCTTATAAACTTAAACCTCATAAAAAGTTACTTGGACTGCACTTTTAGCGCTGACTGTACATAGATTTTACTTAATTTCTTACATGCTCAAGTGAGATTTGAACCCACTAATACAGAGTCAAGCCCCAAACAACTGAACTACACCAAAATAGTATTGTTTAGGAATTTAGTTTTTTGCTAAATGTTATACACTATAAGTGTAATATTGTATGAATGTAGGCAGATATTTTTTTATATCACAAGCACACTAAGTAGTGAGTTCATTATGCAAGTAAATTGCGATGAATGCAAATAGTTTTAATCAGCATGTGTAAGTATCAACTGCTACCAGAACTAACTTGTAATTTAATGCAGTTAAAAGTAGACTCAAAACATGTTATTTGTCCTAGAAGTAACCAATATACTTTATAATCTGATGTCATTCACTGGTGGCAATTGGTAGATCACTTGAATGCTTATTATTATAAAATGTGCGTTAATGTCATGCTATGGAATTTATATCTTTATTAATTTATTGTGGAACGACCAGGTCTCTAATAGTAAATAATATGCTTAGCTATCCATAGATAAGAGATAATCTAGTTAGAGAAATAAATTATACAAACAATACTTACAAACATTTTATTTACTTAGTTAATAAAAAGTACAGTAGCAGCCTACTTACACATTCATACAGACACTTACATACTTTCAAACTCTTAGTATCTATAAGCAGTTCAGGATCCTGCTTCTCTCTTATGTTGTGGTCCATTCACTGGGTGACCAGGCCGAGGTAGTCGTCCATGAGAGTGCCAATGGCGAAGATGCCCGTGGCATCCACCCTGGTGCCCACAATCTTGAGTCGAATGACATCCTCCTCCTGGATCACATTGTCCTCTTGTTTGCTCTTGTAGCAAGGAGGGTTCACATTGGGACAGAACTCCATGTCGGCCGGAATGGAGTGGTGTGAAATGAAGCAGCTCAGTGGACCTATTTGAGCAAACATGCCAACCTGCAACAAAGCATGTAATTTTACTATTACAATTACATAGCTGTACTTAAGACATGATCCAAGCAAGCTTGCTTGCCTCTGATTAGGAACTAAGAAAAAGCAGTTGTATACCTTCTACTGCAATTTTGTTTCATTGATTTTTGTATTTAGAATTACATAGAACTTAAAGACCAACAAAGTAATGAAAAAAATTATGGGAATGTACAATTAATACAAAACAAAAGCAACCTTGTTGACTTGTGTCACAATGGCATCGAGGACCTCTCCCTTGAATGGCCTAAACACAATGGCCTTGTACTTGACGGGATACACCACAAACCCTTGGCCAGGCTGAATCAGTCCGGCACCTATACTGTCTATGGTGGTCACGGCTATTACGAATCCGTACCTGAAAAAGAATAATTAAATAAGATATAGTACATGAACAACTGTAAGCGAATACATAACATATAATACATAACCAACTCACTTTCCAGTGCATGTCCCCTCTACTTCAACATACAATTTCTGCTTGACGGTATCTAAAAGTTGCGGCCCAAAATACCGAGGATGAAGCAGCACTTCGTGTTCCAAGGATATCTGTAATCATTTTAGATATTTAATAAACATTTAGTTTTGAACATTTGTATTCTCTTTCTGCAGGTTAAACGAAAGTTATTTACTCACATGATAAAACATATTTTAGTTATTTATACACCAATTCAACGTTTTATCACAATGGTTTTTGCCACATGTTTATATTAGCGCCTACTAACTCCTTGTTTATGTGTATAAATATTTAGCGGTAACAAGTAAAGCCGAAAAGCGTTTGCCAGTTCAGTGGCATCGAATTCAATTCAATGCAATCTAGTTAACAGAATAACCTACACAGATTTTACTATATCTATATCATAAAATGGTCATAATAGACAGTCAAGTCCTTTAATAATAATTTAAAAATATTTAAAAATACACTAGCAGCTCTTCAAGCGTGTAAATCATTGCACTTCAGTTGTTAAAGTTTGAAAATGTTTATGAAACCTGTTCACTGAAGGCGCATTAATCACAGTCTTTGGAAGAAAGTTCCACTTTTTGATAACACGAAAGATAATAATATTTATATTGATAAATATAATAATGATATAATAAGCATCTTAAGTATTATCGTCGAAATAACTGTTATTGTCGCAGTTTTTGTAGTCTATAAACGTAACTTGTATGGAATGTAAACTTGTATTTGTAATGTTAACAATAAGTAATAATTATAACTGAGTAAATTTTTTGTTTATCATACCAAACGATAACGATATCGATGCTTTAGTAAATTTCGTACATGAGGAAAGATATTAAAACTGATCAGCTGTCAGCGCAGGTGAAATAAATAAAAAATAGTCTGTAGTCTGTCTGTGGTGTATAATAATTGCGTGATTCATGATCAAACAAAACATTAATTAATGTAGTTCTTAATTTAGTTTTTAGTTATTGAAATGGCTAAAACTTATGATTGCTTGTTTAAATTACTTCTAATTGGTGACTCTGGTGTAGGTAAAACTTCGATTCTGTTTCGATTTTCGGAAGATGCTTTTAACATTTCCTTCATATCAACAATCGGTAAGTGATAGTGGCTTCAACCCAGAATGATGTCCATTCGCGATGACCTTGCCTTCGTCGCAAAATTTCGTACTCTATGAGGTGTGCACAACAAGTAGGCTTTCTCATGGGGATGTTTCGTTGCAGGCATCGATTTCAAGATCCGAACAATAGACTTAGACGGAAAGAAAGTAAAGCTTCAAATATGGGACACGGCGGGCCAAGAGAGGTTCCGCACCATCACCACCGCATACTACCGAGGTTCCATGGGCATCATGCTCGTCTATGACGTCACCAACGAGAAAAGCTTTGAGAATATTAAGAACTGGATCAGAAACATTGAAGAAAATGCCAGTGCTGATGTTGAAAAGATGATATTGGGCAACAAATGTGATTTGGAAGCCAAAAGACAAGTAAGCATTATGGAATTGATATAGCTATTACAGATATGTTGATAGAAGCTCTTACCCTATAGCTTCAAATGCATGTGCTTTTTATGACCATAACTGTGTCTGTAATGTCACCATGTTGTGCACTAACATTATTAGTAGAATTAATGCTCACTATTAGTTTGCTAGTGAATCTGTTCAGGTCCTTTTGATATCTTTAAAACAGCTTATCATCATGGTAGTGAGGTTTTATTTCTTTTTATAAAGTTATATAACTTTACTTATATCCTTATGTTACACTATATTCAAATATTTGTTTGCTATATGCACAGAGAGGTATTAGTAAAACTGTTTTGAATGAAAGCTGCTCTTGGATTTAATGAGTCTGCTTTAGCATGGCAATTGTGTGTTTGATGCGCTCAAACTACTTGCTTTTTGTTTACCATGTTAATTTTCATATAATACTGAAAGTCATTTAATTATAGTTCACATCTGTATATATCATACTGTATAGTATTATATTATCTGTGGTTCACATTATATATTAGTTCTGCACAGAATATAAAAGTTCTGAAATTCTCAGAATTGGTGTAGCTCAGTGGATTGAGTTGTTGCTTTGTATAACAACACAACATGTGTTCAACAACACCCATGAGCTATACTACTAAAAATGTGGTTTTTCTATGTATATTTTAACAATAATTGTTTTGTAATTTAGACAACTCAAACAACCTCCCATGCACGAATGGTTAACCACCTGAATACTAATTGTAAAGTCCCATCCATGGGGAGGCAGAGTGAACAACTGCTTTCCAGTCTGGTCATTGATTATAATATGTATTTCGAGAGTTATTTAATAATGTCTATGCATAGGTATATATTTCTTAATTATCTGTCACTCCCAACGATTATAATTGTGACAGCTGTCCTTTCCTAAGGAGACAATGTACCTTCTGTTTGTCTGTTGAATATGTGGGTTTGAGTTGACCTTAGAATCACCCATTCTGCAGTTTTAGGCATTGACATAATTCGTGTGTGTGTTGCAGGTGTCCAAGGAGCGAGGGGAGCAGCTCGCCATTGAGTACCAGATCAAGTTCATGGAGACGTCCGCCAAGGACGCCCTCAATGTGGAGCAGGCCTTCTACACTCTGGCCAAGGACATCAAGACCAAAATGGACAAGAAGCAGGTGTGTACAACTCCCATGGGGGATTCAATGATAATGCATGACTCACTGGATAAACTACCTCTCATGTGAATAGCCAATGGATACTCCTAACTGGCACGTTAGGTCCTGCTGTCTCAAAAGTAACTTCAATAGTAACTTAGGCTTCTGACTAAATAGACATCTTTAACATAATAATAACTAAATAATTTATTCCTTATAAGAGTGTTGTGCCTAATAATTTATTCCTTGTAAATTATGTTTGGACAATCAATAAATAAGTTGGTAAACACATCCAATGTACTTGTGCTCAAGAAACAGCATAGCTCATATAGGTGGTCCTACATCACTGGTCATACTGTTATTTCCCAACAGGAGGGTACACTGTGATGAGCTCCAAAATATGAAAGTAAATGAATGAAATATAATATTGACTATCACATTATGTATATCATTATTGATGTGTCACAGTTCTTGTAAGGGCTGCAATGTGAATAGTGTTTGTCTAGATGCACCAATTAAACTGTCCTCTTGTTTCCATGTCTGCACCCACAATGTTGATCTTCAGAAGGTTTGTACAGCACAAAGCCTCCCCCACCGAATTCATCTCATCTTTATACAGTGTTATCATTTCTATGTCAGTTATATCTAATTCAGTGTCATTCAAATCGTATTCTACAAGGGTGAGGCAAATAATACTTCAACAAGTAAATGAAGAATATTAATTTTATTGTCCAGTTTGTTTAGAAACGTGACATAACAAGGGGCGACGTGCTTGTTGCAGGAGGCGAGTGCGGGCGGCGCCGGCGCTCGAGCGGGAGGCCACCAGCTGCGCGCCTCCGAGCAACAGCGGAAGCCGCCCTCGTGGCTGTCGCGGTGCGCGCTGCTCTGACGCACGCCACCCGCCTTGTAACATAACTAACGCTACTTAGTCAGATAAGAGCTTCCACTGGGCTGGAGGCGGGCGCTACGCCAGCCGCAGGAGGCGCAGCAGCCGCGCGCTCAGGGACGCCGGCGTCGCCATCCAGAGGCCGCGCCGCTGCCTGCGCGCCCTCCGCTCGGCGGCCACCAGGGGGCGCGCTCCGTCGGCGGCGCGCGCGAAGCCCACGCCCACCAGCCGCTCGCCCACGTCCAGCGCCTCGCTCTCGCCCTGCGGCAGCGCACGCTATCACTCAGTGCGCCAAGACCCACTCTACGCCACCACCACCTATCTATATCGTTTGATACTTTTTTACTTGAAGCGCATGCCCGCATTTAACCTCCACTCGGATTACGTTCAATAAACATTTCACGTAGGTTTATAAAGTGACATTACATTGTTCCATCAATCGCATGTATATATTTATGATTGTAAATTACAAGTAAAGCTATGAGTGATTCGCCATCGCAGACGCCTCGTTTCTCTTGTGTTCGCTGCCCGTGGCCAAGTGGCCTAAGTGCTTCGAACGCGCCCCCTAACCATTACTCTAAGACGTTTTATATTTCAACAAGACACGTTTTGGCAAGACTAGTAGATCATAGACATCTTTAGTAGATTTAATAGCACACACGCTTTGAACTTAACACTTTATTTGTTTACAGCACTAACCAAGTAAATGGAAAATATTTCTATTCAATTATCTGCAGTAGCTGCTTTCTTAAATTAATAGAATAATTATAGATTGTAATCATCTTAGTTTAGTGTTTGGGATAGATCTTGCACTATGTCTGTACTGTTGAGCGCTTAATTAGCGATCACATTTAATTGCGATGATCTAGTACCTACTGCTTACAAAAGACATGCTGTTACAAAACCTTTTTGATTCTAAATAATTTTCATTTTGTATTTAGTGGCTGCCCCAATATCAGTAAATGATGATTTTACCAATCATATGAAAAGGCTAATTGTCTTGAATGAAGCGACACAATGGACGACGACATACGAAACTCGGACTACCTTTCAAGGGATGGTGCTTGTGGTGCTTATCTTTTACGTAACTGGACTGAATTTCCATAATACACTAATTCGGCGCGTAGCAAACTTCGATAACAAATGATGGACAAGTCATTTAGGTACCTGCACTTTGAAAAATTATCTATTCAGGTTCTTTTATCTTTAAAGCGGTGTCGATCAATGGGTTTTCGCAGTGTGATAAGTCTACAACCGCTTTTTTTAAACTGTTAATGGGGCCTCATGATCCCAGAGATAGAACTGGCCGCCACATGTATGTACGACCGCATTTCATTTATCAAGTACTAACTCAATATTATTCACGAATAATGTGTTTGCGGTAGAATTAACTAAAGATCCCGTATTAAGCAACGAATCAAGGTTTGTAACTACATTTCTCCAACAAGTACGATATATGCGTGCTACTGAGTTTTCGGGAAAAGGTTCATATTCAATGCTGCTAAGCTGTGTGAGTGCATGTACGTTAAACGATACATACCTACACGCTCTTCATAATAGCTGAAGGGGTTAGCGAACACAATGTACCAAAGAGCCTTTAATATATTTCACTGGTTGCTCATAACAAATATTTTTAAAATATTAACTATATAAGAGTATTGGATGGTGATGGTGGCTAGCTTCAAATCATAAAAATCACAGATTATAAATCGCTTCTTACGACATGCGAAGATGAATGCTTACTGAAAAATCCACTTAAATAAACAATATACTACAGTTATTTTTAGTGCGCATCGCAAAGCAATGACTTTGAGGAGTGTTTGCTCGCGAGATGAGCGCAAGGCTGGTGCAGCTCCAGCCGGAAGTGACGCCATCGCCTAACTGCTAACTGGAACATTGCGAGGAAACTATCTATTCTGATAGCACCTTTATGTGGCAACATAGGACTCTGCCTGCCACTTGGGGTGCTAATGATCTAGCGAAACATGAGTTTTGAGCGGCGTGACCTTGCTAATGATTGACATCACTGACTACGTAGGAGGCGTTAATAATCTTAAAGCATATGTGTTTGTAAACATAAACTACTTCACTAATGATCATCAATAAATCTGGATCTGTGCTGTGCTAATAACCAAATCTGGGTAAACGACGATTAATGACGAATTTATACAATATTAACCTCACGTTAAGTATGGCAAAAGACACATGAAATTATAATCGATGCCGTCGAAATGTGCTCACTAAGAAGCATGATAGAAGTAAAAATAGTGTGATAAGATGTAGTGATTAGGATTGAAAAGAGCATGCTTTGATGGTTTGGCCATGTTATGAGTGGATGAATGATAGTAGATTGACAAAAGGAATATAATATGTGGATGAAGGGGAAAGGTGGTTACGTAGGGGCCGGCCTATTAAGACATGACAGTTAGAGAGTCAAAAAAGAAAAAACGGGTGATGTTAAAAATACGTATAGCCACCACATGTGTATGAGCGTCTATAGGGCGAATGTGGTTTGTCAGGATCAGGACAGATGGGGATCCATGATCTCTGCCTACCCCTCTACCGGTAATCAGGTGTATGTACGTATGTTTTCTGAAAATGTATTGTTATTGCAAAAATGTATACAGAAAATCTGAAAATGTTGTTTTCATTGGTACATGCTTCAAGGTTGGAATCCTGTCGCCCTATTAATTGATATAAATAGAAGTTGGATAAACCACTCATTCTTAAATACCATTAAGGACACTAGATAATTTGTTGTATGTAATATGTTCATCCATGGAAGTTTAGATCAGGAATAAACATTCAATTAGCAGTACATGGATATTTAAATATTAATAGTGTAAAGGAGCTTTTCAGCCTTTTGTTAAGGTGTGTTAACTGTGCCTGTAGGTGATGCAAGTATATCAAACTATCTACAATTATTCTTGACCTATTGTAAGAGAAAACAGAGAAAAAAGTATGGTTAGTTCATTGGGCTCTTCATTCACTGAAGTGTTCTACTTCAGCCATAATCTTTTACCTTTGCGTTAGGAAGATGCAGGAGGACTGTGGACACTAGGTCATTCTGGTTCTTGGCTATGGGCTGCAAGGTCACCTCTCTGCCAACGGCCAAGCAATGCAGCCAGTTGGCGGCATTGGGACCAGCCTCCTTCACTCCCCACACCTGCCAACACAGCAGCACTTAGATCACCTTAGCTCCACCGCCATGGGGCTGAGACTGACAAGGCGCTCGCTCACCTGCACTGGGAGGGGAGGCTTGGAGCTGTGCCACAGTGGCAGCGGCACGGGGGGCTTGTGGCTCACTAGCAGGCGCAGTGGAGCGTGCTGGACTCCAGTGCAGACACCTCGCATTGACACTTTCTCTTTAAGAAAGTGCTCAGGGATCTGGGACGCTCTGGAGAACTTGCTCACCTGGATATCAAAGAGCAACAACAACAATACAATTACATAATTAGTCATGTATAAGTAACTGCTAAGTACTTCTACAGCAGACTTACCGGTCGAACTCTGTGAATGGAATAGGCTAAAGCGGCGCTCGCGATTGAATATACCACTATCTGCAAGTAAGAAGATGTTTACGAGAAATGTTATCCAACATATGAATGACGTCAACGTTTATTGTTATTTATAACGCTTACGTTGATTCCTCGAGAATCCTGCTGGAAAGTTTGGACCCAAGTGTCAAGCAGCCACTCCTCCATATTTGATGCTTCTTAAGATACCAACACTTAACAATTTAGCTTAACATTCAATATTTACTAACAGAATAAATTTGTTGTGTAATAAAACATTTGACTAAAACTGTAAAAGCCGGAATACACTATAATCACATAGAAATGATGAAATAAGTACTAAAATACCAGAAAATAAATTTCATTGCAAATAATCGTCACAAGTCCGCGAATGAAACTTTGTTTTGATATCGTTGAAGTTGCATGAACGAGTAGAAAGTGCGCGACCGACACAGATGATTTTGACAGATTGGTGATATATTCAACTGACGGACGTTGACATTTTGTAGATACATGTACAGACAGTAGATTAAATTATCTTGGCTATAGTGTGTACGTCTATTAGCTCTAAAGGATAGATTTCATCGCTATGCATCACGCCCGTTTCCATACAGAGGGTTACCCAAAGATCACTGATCCCCATTTGTCTCTTAATTAAACAATTTTCGCTTCATTTATATCCATAGACTCCGTCTTAATACTTTATGCATGGCATATGCTGCAGAAAATCATATTGGTTAATTCACAAAAACATATTTTATGTAAGTGCCATGAAGTACCTATAGCTGCCGAGTGCGAATGAGAAGATGTATGACTGAGAGCAGTCTTTGCCTTCCACTCGACAGGGACACGGGGATGATATACCTAAGACCTGAATGAATAATGAATAAAGTTGGTACATTTCCATAGAGTTATCCAACATTGAATTTGAAAAATATATTACAGCTAAATAGTAATTTGTGTATATCGACACTTTATCACCTTTACTGATTGGTGAATCCATTTTGCCAATTGCACTGTTAGTAATTCCATAGTCTCAAACCAGATAGGCAGTATCTAATGATAAGTGGTTAGCCTTATCACCGCAATAAGCACTTACTATTTATTGCCCGTTCTGAGGAATTTGTAGGTTTCTATACTGTGTTTATTTACACTTACTATACTTAGCATTATAATTGATAGTACAGAAAATCAGAAGAGCCCTGAACCCCTAATTAATACTTTAAATTACGGAAGTTTTAAATGTAGAGACAATAAAACCCTCATTAAACCAAATGGAATACAGATTGAGATAACTTTTAAGATTAAGGTTGCCAAGTGGCACTGTGTATAATGTTAAACAAACTTAGGTGTAGGTTTACACAGGTGTAGAATGACAATGAAACATCTTTTTAACTTTAAATAATAATTATATTAAACAATAACTTGACTACTTAGGGATGTGGTCACAGAGTGCTTCGCTCGTCATTGGGCATCTGGCCCAGCCCCTTGGCCACCTCCGTGACGCACAGCCACTGGCCATCCGCCCCCTCCTTCCACAGACTCACTTTGTTGTCTCCCCCGGACACTGCCAGCATGTTGCCAGTCAGAGACCAACTGACACTCCAAACCACATCATCAAATGTGTGCAGGATGGTCGGAGTCCATGAAGTGTTGTCGTCACTGCTCCAGACAACCACCCTCTTGTCCTGGGAGCAGCTGGCTATCAGAGAGCGCTGCAGGCCCAGCGAGGGGGCCCAAGCCACGTCCCGCACCCAGTCCATGTGCATCTCCAGGCGGCTCTCCTCCACCCACTGCTCTCCTTGCTCCTTCCAGATCTTCACCAAGTTGTCGCACCCACCTGAGACGATGCGCTTTGGTACTTCCGATGCATGTTCACTGCCGAGCTGGGCTGATGCAGTGGGACACCAGCTGATGGCGTTACAGCCTATGCCATGGGCATTGGGTATCTTACGAGCTTCCCAGTTGCCTGCATCATTGTTATAGGAGAGCAAGGAGATGGCACCATCTGCACTAGCACAGGCCAACACCAAACCAAACTCAGCAGGAGCCCACGCGATGCTGTTGACAGAACTCTCATGGCCGCTGTATTCATACAGCTTGCTCCATTCACCACTCTCTCTCCATATGATAACTTTTCTGTCATACGAGCATGAAGCTATCAAATTCCCGAATTTAGGATGTGCCCAAGCCACTTGCCAAACAGGTCCCATGTGGCCTTTCAAGTCAACGACCAGAGTTTGCGTGCCACTCCTGACATCGTATATCTTCACGGAATTGTCGGAGGAACAGGTCGCGAGACGTAGCCCGTAGAAGTCTAGTTGGGCATCATGAATCATGTCTTCATGGCCGGTGTCGATTGTGTTTAAAACAGTCAACATGTTGACCTAATTTAAAGAAATTTGCAGACCAAATAAATACACAATAATTTTTGGTTGACGACTGAAGCTAATCTTGTTCAGTTAGGCTAAACAAACCATAATCTCGAAAGTTACACGTAGCAGCCTTGCACGTCGATGTTCGTTGTTTTCATTGGTATTATAGCAAAGTATTGTTGGATGCTACTGTTGACTGGTAATGTTTCTCTTGAAATTTGTTGAATAGTAATTTTGCGGCAAATGATGCAACTTTTTCGGGAATTCAACGAAAACAAACACGATATCCACGTACTTGAGCTGTCAAACGAAATACCGCATAGAATTGGTTGAATTGTTAGGTAGGCAAAATCACAGAATCAACAAAGAAGGTCAATTTAAATTCAATGACAATTTTGCCAATATCGCGCGAGCGAAACCGAAATTTTACCTTGTAATATTCTTATAGGACACTATTTATACCATTTGAACTAGCCCCTTGTTATTTAAGATTTGTGTTGAGGGTAATAGTCAACGTCTATTTAGGAAATATATAAACGACGAACTTAAAGTACAAATAAAAATTAAATTATATAGAAAATTCCTTTGAAGTCATCACTGTTGAATATATGAAATATATTAATATAGATAATTCTCCTTATCCTTAATTAGCACATAATAATCTCTGATCAGACTAAGGAGCAGAAAAACGTAGTTTTTGTATGCCTCCACCGGGAATTCAACCCGAAACCACATGATTTAATTCAGGTTAGGAAGTTAATATGATATGATATATTATGGCTTTGCAGATTCGAAGTATCAGTGCGTTACTTATTGTTGTGTCCTTTGTAGAGCTAGTTGTTAAATATTATTTTTTGATATTTACGATTATTGTTATTGAATTTGTTGTTAGATTTTTTTTATATAATCATAAAATAAAGAATTCATCTGTCATCTGTCGCTCAGTCATTTGCTCCCTAGCTAGCTCGGTCACCATTCACTTATTCGGTCGATTCCGAGAGTACTTCATTCTTGCTTCATTCGGTCGCGGAGTGTTTAGCGAATGGGATGTTTTGATTTTGTTTGTATTCTAATTAATCGTGATATAGATTTTTTTAAATAATTGTGTTATTATCACTGAAACTTATATTAATTTTTGTCTTAAAATACAAGGGATAACCTGATGTGTTTGTCGATTGGATAATTGGGCCTGTTTGTGTTCATGTGTTATCTTTTTAATGATTATTCGGGAAGTGTCTGGAAAAGCTTTGTTTGCTGGAATAACTAGGATTGGATGGCGTGCGCCGGTGTTTGGTACGGTGTCAGTGCTTCGATGAGTCACAGAAGAAGGGATCGATATGGCGAGAGATAGCCGCCCCGTCCGCGCTTATTGGTAAGTTCGGTGCGCGCATGCCGACTCCAGGGCGGTGACCCCCGCTCCTGCTAGGTCGTAAGCGACGTCCAGCGGCTCCGAAACTAGGTCGCTCCCCTTAACGTGCCATCGTTCAGCTAAACGAGTGCTCTCCGCTTCTTAAACAGAATTAAGTGCCCTTCAGCATGCACACTGCTGATGCAACTGGCGCTCGACTCGTATCAAGCCTCGAGCTCGACACAGTAGCCAAGTAGACAAGCGTTATCTATATTTTACTTATTCATTCAACTTTATTTCATAAATTGAGAAAATTCCTTGCAAATAGATATAATTATTTTAATGCATACATACACATCACATAATTGAGGGAGGTCAGAATTAGGATGATGCATTTTCGCAATACCAATAAAAACAAATCCATCAGCTCATAGTCTCCCTGTAAACTCAACTATGCTAAAAACTATTCATTGCACAACTAGTTTGTATATATAATAAGGTTTGTAAATTTTAGTGATAACATGTATAAAAAGTTAAATTATTAATTTATTGAAATAACATAATAATAGTTATTGCGTTTTAAAAGTGTAAGGGACCATTAATATGTCATATTAATATGCACTTTGGTGCAGGCGAAAGCATTAATGCTATGAACACTAAGAGGTGAGGCCCTCAAGTTACAGAACACTGGATGATGTAGAGCTGAGAACCCAGGATCAGGTAGATCATGATTAACCATCTTGCATTCTTCAAAAGCCACAATGCTAAGGGTTTAGCATT
Source organism: Leucoptera coffeella (assembly GCA_030578115.1). NCBI lineage: Eukaryota > Metazoa > Arthropoda > Insecta > Lepidoptera > Lyonetiidae > Leucoptera > Leucoptera coffeella. The sequence goes on from JAMBLF010000508.1 coordinate 154,513, forward strand.
TGTGAGTATGTGCACAAATGGGTAAAAAGTACAATGAAATTATAGTGCTTTGTTCTGAATGGGGTAATTGTGTTGTTAATGTTTTGCAAACAAAGTTTTACAATCTTTTATGCAATACTCGCAAATTGTAATCTGGTTCCTATCAATATGTCATTGATGTACTAGCCACTGTTCCAGGGAATTTCATAAACTATCAAGTACTTATGCAATATTACATATTTACTAGCTACGCTAAGCAAAAGAGGAAGAAAAAGAACCTACATATATTTGTGTATCTACAGTACATTTCCCATTTACAATATGGTTGTTGTGCCTCACTCAACATAAATAGGTATAACTAGTGTGTGTGTGGTACTTTTCTTATAAATATCTGTAATTCATTTGATTGGTTGAAGGTTCTATCTTTTATAATCTAGGCAGTGTAGGTGAAATAAGTAACTTCTGATTGATTTTTAGCACCTAGCATAGAAAGCCTGGTCTGTGAGGTGCCAATGGTGGATTGCCTATCAGGCATCTGCCTCTTAGTGTGTTGTAGTTGATTAATTGGTGGAACCTACTTTTCACTGAATGTGAACATAATATAATGTTTCAGAACATAAATGTAGACTAAGACATTGCAAAATAAATCATCACATAGTTCATGGTTTTCAGATTTAAATGCCACAGGTTGTTTCAAATAATTGCAGTACATTTTTTAAAAACATCAATCTCTGCTAGACCCTGTAGTGTGCCTTTGTTAGTTATTGCAGGAATTACCAAGGCACATTGATCATATATAATTGTAACTCTCAAATTCTTTATTCAGTTTAAAAGATGATACTACCTAATATGATAAGGGACATACTCTGTAGATCACTGGTAAATACGCTAGTCCTGTCATTAATGCCAAATGAATAAGTGTTTGATTGGGCAAATATACCGTTGCGTCGCAGAGTGGCTTGGGGAAACATGTTGTCACAGTGTGACTAGTGATTATTCGCATAATTGCGCTTAGCTGCTGACTCCGGCCGGATGCCAATGTCGACACTCGTCGCGTTGAGTCACGCGCCGCGCCCTGTCCGTGATGGCAGTGGGCCGGCGCTAGGGCTCCGCCGCGGCCGAGTGCGCTGCCACTGCCCATTGTTAGGCTCTAATGGCGCCCATTGACCGTTTCGGGTCAGAGGCTCCCCCCCCCCCCTCCCTGCCGCTCACGCACCAGCCTTTGAATACTTAAATAGCTGTCCTAACACAATACTACAGCCTATACTGCCATAACGTAATAACTTCCTTCAAAGTATTTCAAATTCACAAACAGCAGAATTCACACCCTGTTAGAATATTCCAACATTAGGACGATTTAGATGAGGTCTATGCCAAGGCAGGTTGCTATTTGCCATTCGGATTGGATAGCGCCGTATCTAGTATAAAACCAATCTAGTTAATACATTGTTTCACTACAATTGTATTTTCGCTACTAACTGCACGATCATACACAAATGCTTAGAATGCTATGAGGCACAGGGCGGCCTTGGTGCTCGGGCGCATGCTTCCGAGAAAGGCTCCGTGACGAGTGTCGCTGACGTACGGCCCAGCGCCCTCCGATTCCGGTCGTGACGAAGCGCTGCGCAGACATACTCATACTGGAAGGTGCGAAATATCATTGAACACTCATCATAATTTTACGATACTTCATTTAATGTAGTGAATTTCATTTTCTGGAATAACAATGCCATCTTCACTGACAAATGGGTTGGCCAATCTCTACGTGTATTAGGATCGCGAATTATGCGTAGATAAGTACCTTAAGTTGTAGTTACTAATGCAGTCGGTTCGAGTCACTTGGATTTTCCGCATCGGACCGGTTTACTCTCTTATTAGATACGTGAATAATAAAGAGTGGGCTTAGCGCAGTGGCTGCAACATAAGGAACTAGACGGCAGGGCATTTGGGGTTCCCTTTCCATCGGGGTAGCATACATGTGCTGGGTCAAGGGAACTGAATGAGGAGACACATATCCGCGGCAGCCTGTGTCCTCTGACAGCAGCTAGCCGCCGCTAGTATGCTACACTGATTGCTAACGCACAGGACAATAAATTCCATTCACTCCTTTCCTTATCACTGCTTACGACGCCGCCTGCTTATTCGAAGGGTAGCTTGTTATCATTCTATTTGTACGTCGCCAATTAGCACGGAACAAATCGTACTTAATTCGTTTTGAGACTTTCCATGGTCTAGGTCCTTCGACGTAAGCTGATGTGGCGCCCTTTGACCCGGCGCGGCGGGCCGGCAGCGCCAGTCGCCGCCATTCTCAGCGTTAGAAAGTAGTCGATGCAAGTACCTCTACCAACATGGGCATAGACTAGAACAATATCCAATTCGTGTCCATATGAAGTTCTTTAAAGAGTCATAATATAAACAATAGGGCCGTGGTTTCTGCCAGTCATGAGAATTTAACGAAATATTTCATAATACGAATTATGTGAATACTTATATGTTTTTTACTCGAAATGTCTATTCATTAAATTAAGTATGGTTTAGATTGAGTCTGCCCTACACGAAATTCTTATTACCATCAATCGATTTACAGTAGTACATTATATGCTTTTTATAGCTATCAGTTTGAGTAAAAGTCAGAGAAGAGTATCCTGCATACAATAGATTGGTAGATATCATTAACTTGTGTGAATAAAAAAGCACAAATATATAACTAACTATAATGCGGTATGTTGTAGTTAAGCGATTTTAATTAATTATTTAGGTCGAGAGACTTTGAGAATGCTTTGGAGTTCTAAATCATACACCGACAGTCTCTGCTCCGGCCTATGTTCACACACACTCGTGTTTTGCTTATAAATTTCCCTATGGTTGGGCCATTGTTCCAAGGTAGGATTGGAGCACGCAGCGTTAGGCGGTTACAATGCCTCCGCCGAGGGCCGCCTCTGCGTGTGCGATGGGACAAGTGGCGAGAGGCCTCTGCGGTTACTCTTCAAACGCGAGAGAGCCACCGCCGTGGGTCACGCGAGCGCTGACTCATCGCTTGTGCGCGACACGCGACTCGAGGCATATCCCCGTTACTCACTCGACGCTCCGGCAATAACTCAAACATCTCATGGGGCTGTTGTGTTTCTGTCAATGTATCCATTTTATCTTTGAGGCCGCTGAGAGCAGGCAGCGGGCGAGGTAGTTGCCATGCGGGCCACGAGGCGCGGTCCGCTCGGACACGTTCGGCAGCCGCTTCCTGCCGGAAACGGACAGCGTTTAGCTGCGGCATTAGGCACCGCCTAATCCGCTTATCAGCAGCGCTTACTACGCACCGCAAGCCCAATGGATATCTAACATTTAAATTAGCATTCTGAACGGTATCAGTCACTTAAGGAAAATTAATGTTTAGTGTCGCCGTCGTTCAAATAGATCCTGTAGCGCGTATGGTGCAATCGTGGTTGTCAACAAATGTGTGCGTAGCGTGCCTCCAAACAATAACTTATTAGCTTAGCGTGACATTGTTACTTTGGAGCGAGAAAAGAGTTCTCGAACATTCCACCGGACATGCAAAAGGGCGGCGGATTCAGCCGCAGTCGCGTATATGCTGCGCAGGCTAAACCCTTTTACGCACCCAATAGGCATACGAGATAAGAGGCGTTCACCTTTTCCGTCTCTTAAACATTCTCGTCACAACTGTCCCCCCACATAGTTGGCCAAGCATGCGGATCTCCATTTTCATTTCATTCCATTTGTACTGTTTTTCTGTGTGTCCTTGTTATACCATGAGGTATATAAAGTAGAACACTGCGTTGAGCGGGGGCGCTGGGTCGATGGAGCTGACGCCTGTGGTGGCCTCCCTCGGGAGGGCTCGCGTGTCCACCAGCCACGAGGGCCACGCGTGTCCCCTCACGGCCACGGCTTCTCGTAGCTACGCACACGCGATAGCCTATCAGCTGTCCATAAATATACAGTAGATCAGTCACTCGGAAGTTCCTATGCGAGGACTCAAGGTGCGGTCGTATCTCGAAGCTTCCGAGTGTAGGCCACGTGGCGCCCTCTGGCTCACCGGTGCTCCCACAGGCCTCTGATAGGAGAGTGCTGCTACAAACTACCGTGCACTCGCATTCACACAACGGTTCCATTAGTTACTTTAATATATATGAAGCTGTCCTTTCATACTGTCTCATTACGAATAACTATGTAAATAATTAAAAGTTACTGTGCGACGGGAATCAAATCCATTTCAGTAATGAAAGGATAAAAACGTGAGCACAATATACAAGTACATATATAAGTAAATGGAATATTTCCATATGTACATATATTATGCTCACGTTTTTTATTTCTTTACTATTGGTGTAGACAGAACTTCGATTTATTTTATCATCTCACAATAATAATGTTATTGCAAGGTATTGATTGCATAAGTTCACAAATATAGAGTATTAAAATAAATCAATCAATTGTTTATTACAATCACTTAAACATAAATAAAAGAAGGAACATTAAACGAAAACAATAGGTCTAATGGCTTAGAGTAGACAACCATTGCGCGAGGAATAGAATATACAATGAATAAACGGAAGGTTGACAAACACACACACACATATGTATAAAGCACTTAAACCTGTGGCTATCTCATCCGCAATAAAAAAGGCACTGTGTATTCACAAGTCGTGAAGCGTATGTTTGTTTATGTGTTGTTTGTTATTTAATAGGCTATTTGACACTATTAAAAATATGTTACTAAATGTGGTCATCCTATTAGGTAATAATATAAAAAAACATATTTAGCTCTATTTTATCCGAAAATATTTATTGCTTTTGCAAAATAAACATAATAAATTCATATAATTTTTTGAATTTCTTCCTTCACAAGAACGCTCTGTGATTGGCTACGTCTCGCGTGACGTTACAGGCAAGTAAACATTGTTTATTGTTATAGTCTGGCTAACGAAAGTAGATACTGAAAAAGCGCGGCAAATTTAAAATATATTAGCATTGCAACCCTAAAATAAAAAGGAAAGGCGGAACAACTCACTTTGATACTTTGACATTTATTTTTCTTTTACTAGTGGATACTTGCAATTTTGTCCGCGTTATGACGTGATTAAAAGTAGCTTATATAACTTGTTATCTCTTTATTAACTCCATGCCAAACATCACACGGATACGACACTCCATTGTAGCGTATTAAAGAAACAAAAAGAACAAACGAAAAATAACTTATACGAATAATGTACTTACTTAATTAAAATAAAAAAATATCAAGACATTTTACGCAAGGCAACCTAACCTAACTTTACGCAAGTCAACCATAAAGAACCATAAAGAAACATCAACAACACGCCAACTTCGGCGTCAGAAATAGGAATACCATACACTAATTCTGATTTTACCAAATTTTTCGGAAAATAGACACAAATTAATTTTTTTTTAAATAAAATAGTTAAGTTTTTCCCTACCTAATTAGTTAATACATAGTGTACCTAATTACTTAAGCTATTTATTAGACCAACGTAAGGCTTACTGTAGCTTTTGAAATGATCCAACACGTAGATACGAAACTTATTTTCGATTAACACAATTTTAGCAGACGTACGAATTTTTAAAACTCATTTTATAAAATCTTCAAAATGAGTTTGTTTTAAAATTGCCTTTTTGGAATTACTTGTTCCTAAGTACTTTCTACTTGAAATACCCCAAATTGTAGGGTAAATATCCGATGGTAGGAACACTTTAGTGTTGTCATATAAAAAGTTTGCAAAATTATCCAGTATCTACTTTCGTTAGCCAGACTATATGCACTTAGTATGATTTTATCGTATTTCCATCGTTTCTTGTACTATTTTTACAAGAATTCCGCAGGACACTATTAACCAGTGATATAAACAATAGTATTTGCTGTCAAAATGGACAAGAATTTTGTACAAGTCGACAATAGAAATCTACCTAAGATGACGCATTTATGGTTGCACTTTTCTTTAAAAATAACTCTGATTATTATGCTGCAGAGCTCAAAAATATAAAAGATGGTATGTAAGCATCTAAGTATTTATTTATAAAGCTACTTTTTATATTAATTTCCGTCGCTGTTTCACAAAATATATAGGTTATGTTTATTAATTCCCTTCAAATAGTGCCCATGCAAGAATAATAACATGGTCAAGTACACAAAGTATATTTAAATTAATTACTGAATGTTGCTTAAACATATGGAATTCTCTGATACGCCTTATTACACACTCTATGTGAATCCGCAAACTAGCTATTATTTTTGTTTGTCGTACTTGATCTTTGTGTTTACTTGCCTGTGACGTCACGCAGATCATATGGCGTCCGCCATTACAGAAACAGCGTTTTTCGCGCGAATATTGTAATTTAAATTTTAACTCAATATTTTACGGAAAATAATGCAAAATTTGCAGAAATATACATGTGGTGTATTAATCATATACCAACGAATAATTTGAAACAATTTTTCAAAATCAGACAAATAGCCTATTATAGTTGAGCCAAATATAAGGGCCGATTTGACAGTCAACAAACCATATAATTCACCATATGAGATATATATAATTCACCATAAGAGATATAGATACGCAACACTCGCAAGAAGACGAAGTTTTAAATTGATCGGGTTATATTCTAAAAGTGATGTAGTTACTCCATTCAAATCATTGCATTCTTCCTAATTTTTTAAAAGTATCGATATAATTTTCTTAAAAGTAAATAATATAAATAAAATAATATTGTAGGACACTATTACACCAATTAAACTAAGTACATTAAAGACTTGTGATTGAGAAATACACCTATAACTTATATAATCACCGACCAGACTGCGCGGAAGAAAAGCGTAGTTTTTAACTCTACGTCCACCGGGAAACGATCCCGGGACCTCACGATCAGAGGGTGAGAGAGGGAGGGTGGTTAACCAATCGCGCCACATCGGTCGGCAAGTAATATAATAAATAATATTCATATTATATATAGTTATATAAAATGAAATCTTTGTTATAGATGAAACATAATAAGCGAAATAAGTAAACAAGTAATGTAGTCTATGTACGGTAATGTCCGACAAGGGCAAAGTGTAATTTATGTACGATTATGTCTATTAGATACTCGTAATTCGTTAGGCAATACAAAATAGTAATCAAAAGTAATTGAATGTATATGGTACATCTCTATATCAACTGTCAAATCGGACCTATTAGTGTTTTTAATATAATGTAATTAATATGGACTTATTATTCAACATTATTGTTTCTCAATAAAGTAAAATAAATAAAAATCACAATGACACCAGTACACGGTGCGCCGCACGGAATATCACCTAAGGGCACGCTGGCACGTATTGAGGTGGAGTTTCATTTGACTCATTAGGGCTAGGAAAGCTCCGTGAAGCGCATGTCATGTATATTTTTTACTCCTCTGAGGCAAAACGAGAGTCACGTTAATATATTTAAATTAAGTAAAATGCCTCCACTACTTAGACCTCCATTAATGTGTGAACACACGAGTGCAATAACGTACTCGTAAGTTGAGGGCGGGCCTACTCGCAGCCGCCGTACTGGCCACTCGCTCGCCATAAACAACGCGTCATGATGACGCGCCGCCTCACTCCGCGGAGAGCCGGCGCGCTGTTGACACGCGCGAGTACAGTGACAGTTGCGAGTTTGCTCCCGCACCATAGCCCCCCCGGCGGCAGAGCATCGGCATGTGGCCCCGCGCCCCCCTGACCGCGCCCCCGCCCCTGTTGCAGAGCGAGCGGCCGCACTGATGGCGCACGAGGTGGACGACCTGACGCAGCTGGCGCTCATCACCGAGGAGACGATGAGCGCCACGCTGCGCGGCCGCTACGAGCGGGACCTCGTGTACACCGGCAGCGGCTCCATCCTCGTGGCGCTCAACCCCTACAAGCCGCTGCCCTGCTACTCGCCCGAGCACATGGCGCTGCACCGCCAGGCGCCGCTCTCAGCCCGCCCGCCGCCGCACGTGTTCGCGCTCGCCGAGGCCGCGCTGCGGGCGCCCGAGCCCACGCACGCCGTCGTCATCTCGGGCGAGAGCGGCGCCGGCAAGACGGAGACCACGCGCCTCCTGCTGCAGTACGTGTGCGCCGCGCAGCCGCGCCAGGGCTGGGCGCAGCAGCAGGTGCTGGAGGCGCACGCGCTGCTCGAGGCCTTCGGCAACGCCACCACGGTGCGCAACGACAACTCGTCGCGCTTCGGCAAGTACGTGCAGCTGCGCCTCGACGCCCACCAGCGCGTCACCGGCGCCGCCCTGCGCGACTACCTGCTCGAGCAGGCGCGCATCACGGGCCCCGCGCCCCGGGAGCGCAACTACCACGTGTTCTACCACCTGCTGGGCGCCGCTGAACAGGACCCCGAGCTGGCGCGCACTCTGCGTCTGCCGCCCGGCACGCGCTTCGAGTATCTGCAGGCGCCGGGCGAGGAGCGCGCCGCCCCCCGCGGCTCTCTGGATGCGCTGCGGCTGGCGCTGCAGGTGCTGCAGGTGCCGGCGCCCATGGTGGACGGGCTGCTGCGCGCGCTGGCCGCCATCCTGTGGCTGGGCAACGTGACCTTCGAGGACGTGGACGGCGAGCGCTGCGCCCTGGCCGCCCAGGACGAGGAGCCGCTCGGCGCCGTCGCGCAGCTGCTCGGCCTAGACGAGGAGAGCGCGCGGCGGGCCCTGCTGTGGCGGCAGATCATCGTCCGCGGCAGCGTCACCGAGATCCCGCTGCGACTCCACGAGGCGCGCGAGAACAGGCACGCGATGGCGCGCGCCCTCTACTCGAGACTGTTCGCGTGGCTGGTGCGCCTGGCGAACGAGTGCGCGGCGGGGCCCGAGGCGTCCGCGGACGCGACGGAGGGAGGCGCGCGCACCGTGGGCGTGCTCGACATCTTCGGCTTCGAGAACTTCGCGCACAACTCGTTGGAGCAGCTGTGCATCAACTACGCCAACGAGAAGCTGCACGCGTTCTTCAACCGGTACGTGGTGGCGCTCGAGAGAGAGCTGTACCGCGCGGAGGGCGTGGTGGTGGCGCTGGACGGCGCCGAGGGCGGGGCCGCCGCCGACAACGACGCCTGCCTCGAGCTGCTCGAGAGGGGCCCGCGCTGCCTGCTGCGGCTGCTGAGCGAGCAGTGCCAGCTGCCGCGCGGCTCGGACGAGGCCTTCGTGAGCGGGCTGCGCGCGCAGTTCGCGTCGCACCACAGCATGGCGCCCGTGCCGCCGCGCGACTGGCCAAGGGAGTTCGCCGTGCGCCACTACGCGGGAGTGGTGCGCTACGAGGTGCGCGGCTTCGTGGACAAGAGCCGCGACTCGCAGCAGAGCGCCTTCCTGGAGCGGCTGCGGGGCGCGAGGAACCCGCTCGTGGCCGAGGTGGCGGCGGCCGGCGGCTGCGACGCGCCCCCCCAGGGCACCGCCAAGGGCCGCCCCACCGTGGTGGAGGCGTTCCGCGCGCAGCTGGCCGCGCTCGTGGAGACGCTGGAGCGCGCTCGCGTGTGGTACGTGCGCTGCATCAAGCCCAACGAGCGCAAGGCGCCGCAGCTGTACGAGGAGGAGCTGGTGCAGCAGCAGCTGCGCTACCTGGGCATGCGCGACATCGTGCGCATCCGCCGCGACGGGTATCCGCTGCACCTGCCGCGCGAGGAGTTCGCCCGCCGCTATGGGCCGCTGTGGCGCCGCCCGCCGCCCCTCTGCGTCGAGACGCTCATGGCTGACGTGGGCGTGGCGCGCGCCAGCTGGGTGCTCGGCGCCACCCGCGTACTGATGCGCATGGACGCGCAGGGCGCCCTCGAGGCGGCGTTGCACACGCTGCGTGAAGAGAGCGCGCTTCGCGTGCAGAGCTGGTTCCGGATGCGCGTGCGGCGGAGACAGTTTGAGACGTGGCGTAGCGCCGCGGTGCGTCTGCAGGCGGCGTGGCGCGGATGGCGTGAGCGCTGCGCGTTCCTGCGGGTGCGGCGGGCGGCGCTGACTCTGCAGCGTCACCTGCGCGGCGCCTTCGGGCGGGAGGTGGCGCACGCGCTGCGCGAGATGCGCGCCCTCAACGAGCGCATGGCGGCGCAGGCGCGGCAGGGCGAGCAGGAGGCGGGCGACGAGATGGCGCGGCTGCTGCGCTTCCTGGAGGAGGCGGGCGCCGGCGCGGCCGAGGCGAGGGGCGCGCCCGACGGACAGGTGGACGCGCCGCCCGCCTCCATCGCCGACATCGGCGCCTCCATGGAGCGCCTGGCGCACGACCTCACCCACGAGGTGAGCTCTTTCATTATATACACTGTGGCAACGTGCGTGCTTGGCAGCATAAGGGTGGAAACAAAATTAGATGAGGGTCCGAAGGGATTGTTTAATGCAATTTTATTGTATGTATCTCCAAAGTAGGTTAGTGAACGAATAACACGTGGAAATAACAAGTGGGTCTGAGTGAAGCGAGAGAGATTTGTCAGGATGGTTCCAGGTGGCGATCGATAGTCTCTGCCTATCCCATTGGCGACGTAGAGGCGTGAATATATGTATGTAGTAATCTCTACAGAACAAGGAGTTACATGGATAAATGTGGATTTGTTTTTTGTTCAATGTGATTACAACTATGGGAAGCGATTGCACATTGGGTCAAGGGAATAGTATGACATTACTCAATCTGTATGTGTGAGGGTAATGGTTTTGTTTTGGCGTTTCAGCTGGAGAGCGTATTGGCGCTGGAGCAGGGGCGGCAGGGCGACGGGAAGCCCCCCTCGCCGCCCGCGCCCTCGCCCCCGCGCTCCCCCTCGCCGCCGCCGCAGCCCCCGTCCCAGGAGCGACCGCCCACGCCCCCGCCGCCCGAACCCCCCGCGCAGCCCCTACCCCAAGCGCAAGCCCCCGATGCCGAGGAGCAGTCTATGAGCGAGGTGCGTGTCACTTGCCAACTCCTTATTTATGGGGAACTATATTTTCTATCACCAAAATTTATATTTGTCATCAAGTTGTATCACCTAATAAATAGATCTATCGCCACGAATTATTTTCGTTCTCAGATAAACAAAAATTGTTCCCAGGTATGAACTATCAAATTAATGTTAATATATGTGTAAAATAAGAGATCGATGACCAATAAGATTATATTGCATTACATGAATATAAACTTCGTTCTTATAATAACAGTTTTGTTACTTAAATAATAGCTCTGTGCTCAGAATGGTAGATCTGTCACCAAATAAATTGATTATCGATCCCTGACTGCGACTCCTTTTTATTTGATATTTTGTCACCAATACAGTAGTAACATTTTATTTCGTTCAGATATTAAATCAATAGTATTCGTTACCAATTTAATACATCAATTTATAATTTTAATGAAAAAATGATCAAAGCGGCGGAGACAAATTAGCGCGCTTTAAAAATTTACCAATCCGGCCTCAACGATGGGTAGTAGGTAACTTTTTTTTAAGAAAAACTACACACTACAGGCATCGTTCGCCCGTACCATTATTATAAATTTTATTTTTTTGTACCTTTATTCACATCTCTCTTTTTTAACATGAATATTCATATAGTCCAGTTTTATTATACTAGCAAATTAATTCTTAATTACTACTTACTACTCAATAAATTTCTTACATTATACATGAAATCATTATTATGGTCGTTTGTACATATAATTATTTAATTCTATACTACGATTATATATTATTAATCACTTAACTGGTTAGGTTAGGTTAGGTTTTTATTTGCACTTAATGCAATTTTCTAGTAACATAATATAATTTATTGGTGATCTGTTTAAATTAGTTTGCTTAAATACTTATTAGGACACACCTATTATAATACATACAAAAACATTTATTTGGCACTAGACCTTATATCTCAGGATTTTAGGTGATTTATTGTGGAACTGATTTTGCATTGTTTGGTGACTACATTTTGGTGACAGATCTACTATTTTGAGGACAAACCCTATTATTTAAGAAACACAAAACTAATTAAATTGGTGATAGCTTAAATGATACCCCTTATCTTGATATAAGTATTCACTTTGTTTAATCCATTGCCTTCTTACCGGAATGTCGTTGCAGGTGATTAAGGGTCAATCGAATCTATCTATGTATTCTTGTTCTTTATAAATGTTGACGTGCGTTGAGTCACTTTGTTATTGGTTACAAAGCGGGGTTTAAACTCATTGTATTTAAATCCATTCATGTTACTTTATACAAATGAGAATAATAATACGCGAGGGTGGTCCGGTATTGCAGCTTTGTTCCACCTCGTCAATAGGTACGGGACGCTAACTAATGGAATATTGTGAAAGGTTATCGAAGGGAGGAAATATGATTAATTTGTCTCGGTTCTCAGAAACGGCGGCGCGAGCGCATCGAGCGGCGGCTGCAGCAGCTGGAGGAGCCGCCGCCAGACGAGCAGCCCAGCGCCCCCGACCTGCGGGAGTTCGCCGCGCGCCACTTCCACGACCACCCGGCGCAGGCGCCCGCCACGCCCACGCACGCGCTCATGGGCACGCTGTCGCGCCGCCCCGCCGCCGCCGCGCTCACGCTCGACGAGATGGTGAGCCACCACAAGGCGCACTCCATCCCCACCTCCATGGTGCGCATGCACGACCCCGAGAGCGTGGCGCTCGCCGTCGACATGTGGGCGCTGCTGCACAAGTACATGCGCAGCGCCGCCGCCTCGCCCGACGCCGACGTGCCGCCCATCCAGCGGCTCATCTCGCTCGCCCTCGACCGCGAAGAGCTGCGCGACGAGCTGCTGGTGCAGTGCGCGCGGCAGCTCACCAAGTGCCCGTCGGCCGCCTGGGCCGAGCGCCTCTGGCTCGTGCTGTGCCTGTGCGCCGTCGCCTTCCAGCCCAGCCGCGCGCTCGCCCGCCACTACTGCGCCTGGCTGCGGCACCAGGCCAAGAGCGCCGCGGCCGAAGGGCGCGCCCGGGACGCCCACTGCGCGCACTGGTGCCTCGACAACTGCCGCCAGGCGCCCCCTCGGGAGCTGCCTCCCTCGGCCGTCGAGGTGGCGGCCATGCGGCGCCTCGGCACCATCGTGTGCCGCTTCTTCTTCCTGGACGGCCGCACCAAGGCCATCGACGTGCACCCGGCGGACACGGCCGCCGCCGCCGCCCAGCGCCTCTGCGACAAGCTGGGCCTCAGCGCCGAAGCCCGCCACGGCTGGGCCGTGTACCAGCAGCGCGGCGCCGCCGAAGAGCACGTGCGCCCATCGCGGTACCTGTACGACGTGATCGCCGAGTGGGAGCGCGCGCCCTCCGCGCACGACAACCGCTTCGTGCTCAAGCGGCGCGTGTTCCGCGGTCGCCGAGAACTCCCCCGGGACCCCGTGGAGGTGGCGCTGCTGTACGCGCAGGCGGTGCACGCCGTGGTCCGCGCCGACCACCTGCCCGTCTCGGAGAAGGTGGCGCTGCAGCTGGCCGGGCTGCAGGCGCAGGTGGCGCTGGGGGAGCCGCCCCCCGCCCCCGCGCCGCCCCTCGCCTACTCGCAGCCGGAGCAGTTCCTGCCGGCGCGGGTGGTTCGGGCGCGCCCCGCTGCCGAGTGGCCGCCGCTGCTGGCGGACGCGCACCGCCAATACGGCGCCAAGCGCTCGGAGCTCACGGCCAAGGCGCTGTACCTGTCGTGCGTCATGCAGTACCCGCTGTACGGCGTGACTCTGTTCGAGGCGGCGCACGAGGGCTACTGGGCGCACGCGCCGCGAGTGCTGCTGGCGGTGGGCGCGGCGGGCGTGGCGCTGCTGCGGCCCGAGGACAAGGCGCCGCTGGCCGAGCACCCGTACTCGGCGCTGGCGGCGCTGCTGCTGGACCCGGCGGACGAGGCGCTGACGCTGAGCCTGGCGCACCCGGACCCCCGCGACGGCCGCCGCTGCGTGCTGCTGTCGTGCCCCCGCAAGGAGGAGGCGGCCCACCTCATGGCGGCGTATTGGCCCCCGCTGGCGCCCTGCCTGGCCGAGGAGCCGCCGCAGCGCCGCACCACGCGAGAAGAACGCGGGCGGCTCGCCTCGGCGCTGGCGGCGGCGCGGCGGGCGCTCGTGGACTCGGGCTTGGTGCGGCGGCCGACGGACGCGTCGCAGGCGTCGTCGTTCCTGCGCAACACGCTGCGCCGCCTGTCGAAGCACCGGCTGGAGCGCGCGGCGGCCGAGGCGCACGAGCACGCGTACCGGGGCTTCGGCGCGGCGCACTGGGCGTGGGCGCGCTCCCTGCCGCACGCGCTGTCGCGGCTCAGCGAGGCGGAGGAGGCGGCGGCGCTGCAGCTGTTCCGCGACGTGATGGCGCACGCGGGGCTGGAGGGCGGCGAGGCGGAGGAGCGCGCCGCCGTGGCGCAGGCGCTGGTGCAGCGCTGCCTGGGCTCCCCGCCGCTGCTGTGCGAGCTGTACCTGCAGCTGCTGAAGCAGACGACGGAGCACCCGGAGCCGGCGTCGCGGGTGGCGCTGCGCCACTGGGCGCTGCTGTCGGCGCTGGTGGGCGTGGCGCTGCCCCCGCACAAGGCGCTGCGGCGGCTGCTGCTGGCGCACCTGAGGCACGCCGGGGCGCTCTGCCCGGGGGAGGAGGGCGCCTTCGCACGCCGCGCCGAACAGGTACGCCACGCCCTCTACTAGACAGTAGTGTTTTGTTTCATACTAGTATCCGCTTCGCTTATCCAAAATATTGCCGCGATGTTGGCATATTTCCACTACCCAAGCCATAGCAGCCAGGCAGGGCTATACAGTATGTAAATACAAAATAAATTTGACGCAAAACTCCATAACTTGGATTTTGTATGCTTTATTATTCAGGTACGGTTTCGACCGCGTCTACCGTCGTATGCCTTCACGAAATTTATTAATACAGATTGAAACACCTAGTGTACGAGGAGGGTCCTTAGACGTTTTAATAAAATTATTTTGAGCACACAAATACGCTACGCGTAAAAAGGTTGATCACGTAGCCATAGCCATAGAACTAATATTAAACATTCATAACTCTTAAATGTGCCTATATTCGGCCACCCCAAAAGGGTTCAAAGGACGTAACTGCGTGTGTGAGTATAAGTGAGCAGCTGAAGTGAGGCCGGTGCTTGCGTTGCAGGTGGCGTTGGCGATGGCATCGGCACCTGGCCGCCGCGTGCTGCCGCCCTCGCGGGAGGAGCTGCTGTGCGCGGGCGCGCGAAGACCCATGCACGTGCGCGTGCTACTACTGGACGGGAAGCAGCACGCGCTGGCGTTCGGGCCCGACGCCGTGGCGCACCACCTGGTGCACATGCTCAAGGCCAAGCTGGGGCTGCCCGACGACGCCGCCGGCTACGCGCTCTACGAGGTGTGGACGCCAGCGCCCGCCGCCTCCACCCCCTCCACGCCCGCGCACGACGAGGAGTGCGAGCGCGCCCTCGGGCCGGACGAGCGCATGGGCGACGTGCTGGCGCGCTGGGAGAGGGCGGGCTCCGCCGGCGGCAGCAGGCGCCTCGTGCTCAAGAAGCGGCTGCTGGTGGGCGAGAGGCCGCTGCGCGCCGCCTCCGCCGCAGAGACGCAGCTGCTGTACCAGCAGGTGCTGCACGCGGTGCGCCAGGAGAGGCTGCCCGTGGAGCCCGACGAGGCGGCCATGTTGGCGGCGCTGCACGCGCAGGTGGCGCAGGGCGACTGCCGTGGCGCCGGCGAGGAGTGCGCCGCAGTAGCGCAGGCGCTAGTGCGCTCGCCGCCGCCCGCCGCGCAGGTGCGCATGCACCACTTGGCGCTGCGAGGCACGACGCGCACGCAGGCCATGCAGCGGGCGCTCACGCTGGCTGAGTCGTGGCCGCTGGCGCGCGCCGCCATATTCGACGTGTTGCAGTCGTTCACGAGCGCGTGGCCACGAGCCCTCTGGCTGGCGGTGGACGCGCACGGGCTGACGCTGCTGAGGCGCCGCAGCCGCGCCGCCCTAGTGACGTACGAGCACCAGCAGCTGGCGGCGGTGTCTCCGGCGCCCCGCGCGTTGTTGCTGGTGACGCGGGCCGACGAGAAGCACGCCAAGCTGGTGCTGAGCACGGAGCAGGCGTACCAGATCGCCGCCCTGATCAAGGACTACGTGGAGGCGTCGCGGCCGGTGGCGCCGCCGCCCGCCTAGCGCTGGGCTCCGCGACCGAGACGAAAGATAGCGGCCTCCGCCGCACCACCATGATCTCGTTTGGATGCCATATACTCGTGTTTTGATAGGTACGTTCGGTGCCTCTACCAAAGATCGCGCCTCATCATTATGTCTATACAAATATTTATTTAAAGTATGTTAGCGAATGCGATGGCAAGTTGTTATTAGCTAAATCAATGCCAAATAATAAACATGCTCAGTTAAGTTGCCTTTTATTCGTCCTCTGCGACGCTCGCCCCTTATTCATATTGTTCTTTCTTTCTTACTGTGCTGTAGCTCTCAGGTCGCGCCGAGCAATGAAGCAAAAACATTATAAGAAGGGGAGTACTGTGGGGACCACTAGACAACAGAGAGAAAAAACTTAAGTTTAAATTAACATACCAGAAATAGCGCCAGCATACAAATCAATATCCTAGATCGTGCAAATAAAATAACAACCGGAGAATAAGATAGATAAAAATTTCCAACTCACGCCATTAGCCTGGACGAACACCTGCCCAGGTAGGAAGCTTCCTCTTTTCCTGTAGGACGTAGTGGAACCTACTAGTACTTAGCTATTTATTATATCTCGCTGCAACCTTTAAGAGACAAGAAACAGTTAAAAATGTATAAAATGAAAAAAAAAATAATGTCCGCATTTAACCAAACATGATTTTTCTAGATGAAGCCCATCCTACTCGACACAACGGTCGTGAGCATAGCTAGTTCAAAATTTACTGTAAATGAATAATATAACGAGGGGACTAGGATAGAAATAGTCACTAATACTCGTAATTATAAAGTAATTGTTTTTAATTGCTGATTCTCCAAATGGTAAACCGAAAACCAATTCATGTTTTTTTTGTAAATTGGCATTACAAACCTTATATGGTGGAAGATTTGGAAAGATGGTTCGAAAGGAATGTTGGCATAAAAGAATCTAACCTTATATGTAATGGAACCTTAAATATCATTACATTCATGTCCCTTTCGGGTTGGACAGAACCTCGGACATATTAGGTCACTTTCAGGCATAAATATTGTGATGTCATACGAACCGTTAGTGACAGGTTGATAGCACATCGCTCAAAAAAATCCTCATGCTCCTAGTAAGAACGGAAACTAGATAAAGAAAGAAAATACTTTATTCACTACATATTACAAAAATTGCTGGCTTGTTATCATAGTTCCACTCTTATCTTACACCAAGGTTTCAAAAAGTCGTAGTCTGAGGTTATGAATCTTTGCAATTTGAGGCTAACGAAATCAGGAATTCTAATTTCTATTTGTTTGCTGATGACTTGAAAATTTCGAGGACGGTGGCTAATACTTTTGACGCGCAACTTTTACAAGACGATTTGAATCGTGTTGCACTTTGGTCTAAAATTTACCTTCTGCATCTCAACATTGCAGACGTACCCATATTAAATATTTACTTATTATTTTTTATTATTTATTTATTGTCTTATTTATGTGTGGTATTATGAAAGCACTAGTATGTGTAGCAACATTAAGCATGCAGGCTGTGTTTGCCTTTAAGTGGGTAAATACTCTAAAAAGAGCTTGTATGCATAAGTATCTTTTGTAATGTGTTTGTGTTTGTCTGTTGGCGTCCCAAATAAATAAAATAAAATCATAAAGATGGAAAAAATAAATGTAAAGAAAACCATTGATGCAGTGAAAACGTGTCTGGAAAAACATACGATGCAGCTAGCCTTCATCACTGGCCCTCCGGCAGCACCCGATTCGGAAACTGTCACAAGCTGCATATAATAAATAACAAACATACACAACTTAATTTATTTATAAAATACATCGTGACAAATACAGATATAATACTTACTCATACACAATAATTCATCATCATACTTATAGTCCAAGATCCCTGAGCTCCCAGACGTCACTTATTTTCTGATGGACAAAATATATACGAGTGAGTAGTGGTGGGATGTATTATGATCATATAACTAGTTGCTACCTTGGCCAGACGGCTATTTTTCAGGTAGCAATTAATCAAGGTACATAGAAACACTCGCAGCGCCTTCGGAAAAATGAAGAAGGTCCTTTGCAATCGAAGTCTCAAAACCCAACTTCGCATACGTCTTCTTCAGTGCTACGTCTGGCCTATACTGCTGTACGGGTGTGAGGCCTGCACTATAAAAGAGGACCTCAGGAAACGTATTGAGGCGTTTGAAATGTGGGCATACAGACGTATGATGAGAGTATCTTGGACTCAGAAAGTCACAAATGAGGAGGTCCTGCGACGAGTGGGTCAGAAACACAAGCTTTTGCAGACCATCAAACAGCGAAAGGTCGCATACCTGGGGCATGTGCTTAGGCACGACCGGTATGAACTGCTGCAACTCATCATGATGGGAAAAGTTGCCGGAAAGAGACGACGTAGCCGTCGGAAAAAGTCCTGGCTGCGGAATATCCGCGAATGGATGGGGATTGCAAGTGCCACCGAATTGTTCCGCCTTGCTAAGAACAAAAAGGAGTATGCAGAGCTGACTACCAACCTCCACTAGTTGGAGAGGCACTCTAAGAAGAAGAAGAAGATAGAAATAATACTCACCTCAGGAGGTGAGCAGTGTTTCTATGTACCTTGATTAATTGCTACCTGAAAAATGGCTATCTAGCCAAGGTAGCAACTAGTCATATGATCATAGTATACCCCACCACTACTCACTCGTATATATTTTGTCCAGCAGAAAATAAGTGACGTCTGGCAGGTCTGGGATCTTGGACTATTAGGGGAACATAAACAAGAACATTACTTATAGACATGTAGATAGTGTCAGATACATACACGCTCATACGTATACATACATACTGTATAAGCCACTATGTACTTAGGTAAATGTCTGCCAATGTGAGACATTGATAGGAGTTAGTTAGTTGAACCCCTTGTATCAGTTTCCCAGTTCGCCCAAGTATACAGCTATCATAAACAACGTCACAGTACAGACAATATCAACGTTTCACTCAGGTTGACACGCAAGTCTATGCTGAGATACTCCTCTCGAAACGAAGCCCACCGTCCATCAGCAAGCCCAGGTTCCTAACCTCTTCCACCGCCCCTGATTACTATATCATTGGCGGAAAGGACATCCATCGTACTCCGAATTTGCGACCAACTTCCAAGAACTAAAAGCTTAGACTTGCGAGGGGTTCAGCGTAAGACAACTTCTATCAGACCAACACACAATTCGTTCGAGCTCAGAATTAATGCTGCGTGTGCATTCCGGCATCCCCAAAGGTTTGGCGGACGCATACAGCTGCAAAGCAGTCACTCTAGGTTTAATTGTATATTATGTGTATGTACGAGTATGTCTTCGTCTATGACTGTTTGTAACATCAAGAAAAAAGTAACAAAAACATAAGTTTCACGACTTGTGTAACACACATTTGCAGCGGGGTAGTCAGAGCCTTGAGGGCCTATTTTCGAAATTTCACAGGCATATTAGGTATGAGCCACTCAAAGGCCGCGTTTCACTAAATATATAGTGAACCGTATCGGCATATGCTGCGGCTGGGTATTACCTATCCCAAAACATGTTTTCTCAAGATGTTTTCTCCCACTGATAGCAAAGGTAAAATTATATACGTAAATTAACACATTTTTTTAAATTTCAATCATTGGCACATGCCCGGCCCTGTAATACAAAGTTAGAAGTTTTACCCACTAACTTACATCCGCTTTTGAAACAAATAAGTACTGTGAGAGTATATTACCTCATAAGAATTGTCCACAATCACGTGAACATATCGCGCCGGCCGAGGTCAGTGCTCTTGACCACAACGTTAGAATGCTGACGCCAAGCACAGAAAGGTGAAAGGTCAGACTTTGGTGCCACCAAGTATGCTGACGAGGATCCGGCGCAGTGACGGTGATGGCAGCGGTGCAAGAGTCCAAGTCAGCAAATGCAGCGGCAGCAGCTCCGAGCCCGCGGCAGTAGCATTGACGTCATTCACTCGTTCTCGCATTGTTGTATATAAAGAAGACTGATACTTTACTCAATAAACTAGACCGTTACGAACCTTGTAACGTTCTCATTTCTTCACCTCTCCTCCCGTAGTGGCAAAGACACCTTCAGTTTCAAATGGTGAGGCTGATTCTTGCGCGCCAGCTACGAGAAAATCCTATCACCTTTACCTTATTCCCCCAACCTAGGCTCCCGGCCTTGTCTTTAGGTTGTGCCTACTATGTACTTATTAGTCACAAAATATCAAGAACATAATTACATCATGTTTTTGCACTCGGCACCGCCCCTTATATGTCTGCATTATTATTTTTTCTTAGCGATTATATTTTATAAAAGACATGTGGCGACCTCTAGAGCGCCACACACACAGAGAAACCTAAGTAAATCTAGGTTGCAATTAGTTAAACATAATTACCACAGATGACGCCGCCAAGAATATAAAATAATAATTGCACACAAATCAATTCCTAGAACGCGCAAGTGAAATATTTATCGGAAACAAGATATATACAAATTTCCAACTCAGGCCATTAGCCTGGACGAACACCTGCCCAGGTAGGAAGCTTCCTCTTTTTCTGTAGGACACAGTTTATCCTACAATTGGTGACCCCCGACGTTGATGATGCAACCTTCTGCTGGTAAACCCGACGTGATCCAAACCCCGACGTGATCACAACCCCACGTGATGATGCAACCCGACGTGATGATGCAACCCAACGTGATCAAAAACCGATGTGCTGGTAAAACCGTCGTGAAGATATACATATCGTGATGAACAGACACAATGTACATACATTGAAGATATTGAAGTCAAAAACGAGGAATAGTTACGAGATACTAGGAGCAACGAATGCAGAAATACGCTACCTGTTCCTAATCTCTCAGGTAATATGAGTCGACCCACTGACCGCCTGGTGAATTGCTGATTCAGTGACAACAGCCGAGCAATGACGACAATAACAAATGACGCAAAAACCTTATAAGAAGGGGAGTACTGTGGCGACCTCTAGAGCGCCACACACACAGAGAAACCTAAGTAAATCTAGGTTGCAATTAGTTAAACATAATTACCACAGATGACGCCGCCAAGAATATAAAATAATAATTGCACACAAATCAATTCCTAGAACGCGCAAGTGAAATATTTATCGGAAACAAGATATATACAAATTTCCAACTCAGGCCATTAGCCTGGACGAACACCTGCCCAGGTAGGAAGCTTCCTCTTTTTCTGTAGGACACAGTTTATCCTACAGACACTTAGACACCAACCTTTGTAAAGTACGGTTTAAAGAAATAAATACAGTTTCACATTCGGAGTGTTATTCTTCTATCAACAAGTAACAGTTATCACCTAGCCAAGAATAATAACCGCCAAAAGGTCTAGAGGCGTAGCTTTCCTTACCGCTAGGCACACTATATGCCTGGTGGCTCCGGCTGCATCACATCCACGCGCCACACGCCTGACACGCTTATTATATCTAAGTATATATTCGGGTTAGGCTATAGGGACTTAGGGCCAATCAGGTACACACACCTTATAGGTGGCTAGGTTCGTCTGTAGGCTATCCCCCATATCTTCCCACACTGCAGGGTCGGGACCCCTCTGTCACGACTCTGCGGTGTGCCCAAGGATAGTATTTTTCCAGTGAGACAAACTTAGGGAAAATGGACAAACGCGAAAACGTAGTTTAACATTAAATAAACACTTTATTGAGCTCAACTGGCATAAATAATCAATATAGAACATAGTTCGGTTATCACATGGAGCGGGGAGAGGGCGTGGCCGCAGCGCGCGCTAGAGCTGGAACAGCGAGTCGTGCGCGCTCTGCAGGCGGCGCAGCGCGGGGCCCGGCGGCGGCTGCGGGGGCGCCTCCGACCACGCCGACGCCGAGTGCCGCAGCCGCGCGCGCGGACGCCCTCCGGCGCGACTGCCCTCCGCCACGAACCTGCAACGCCACACCAACCACACTCAGGAGTCTTGCTATGACACCACATTTATAACTACGACACGTTAAGATAAAACTAGTTACGGCTAACACGGCGTGCGTTTCGATTGCTCGTCCATATTCAACAAACACATGCGCAATTTTATTAAGTTTCAGTAAAAATCTTTCGAAATATATTATTTTGTGTTTCATTTCAACACATTTGCTCAGCAATTGAAACGCACGCGCTAAAACGTACATGGCGCATCTATCTCACTATCTAAGGGTGGTGATGGAGGATCGTATCTTAGTAACGCTGCACAGCTACGAGTGGAAAGTAATGATGATTATATACGTATATATCTAGATGATATTAGGGCAGCGCGACAGGCTACTTGCCGGTCACTTGGGCGCAGTGGGCCGGCGGCAAGGCACGTCCAGCTCCTTGATCCGCTTGGGCATCTCCTGCACGAACCACTTCCTTCAAGCAAAGAGACGCGTTACGCCGTGCAGGGCGGCCAGTGCGGTCCAACACGAGGGGCCGCAGCCTCACTCATGTCGGTCGCGGCGGAGGCCATTGACACGGGCGCTGATAAGCCCCTATCGCAGTCACGGGAGGGCCTCAGGGCATTTACACTCTCAATGGTTTTGCATTTGAACAACAGGCCAGATATCGATTAAAATACAATCAAATAAGCATACTGAAAATTGGCACCTAAGACTACATCATCTACAACTCCTGAATATGGGGAGGTTTATGAAGTGAAAGTAGCTGGCCAGGAGCTAGAAAAGTGGGGTCTATGAAATGTACCAGCCAATTCCTTTGTCAGGACACATAAATGTGACAATAGTTTTCTCTATTGTAGACTTATATAAGGGTATATATTCCAAAGACTGAATTATTAAAACAAATAAATGAATGCAAAATAGTGGAGTTATGGAATAGGTAGTTATGTGTTAATAAATAAAGAGTGTGGTCAAATCATTAAACCCAATCATAAATATAAAACGTTGCATACAATTAAACAAGCAGTTGCACCAATATCACACATTCTAGCAAGCACTGCAAACAGGCTTTATCTGCATGTACTACACGACGAGTCATCTATCTTTATTTAGGTAATTCAATGTTGTCTCAGTTCAAATAAGATTAAAATATTCAAAGCTATTAATTGTGATTCCTTTTATAAAAATTACTATCATCCATCTCTTCTTTATTTGATTTGAATAATTTTCAAAAAAGCAGTTATATCACTCACAAGTCATAACAATGAGCATCAATTCAAGGACATGATGTCTTATCCACCTCACCACCTCACACACTATATGAAAAATAATCTCAATCAAGACTCATAAATGTAATGTGTTGTGAAGATTGAACAACCTGGAGGGAAGTAGTCCAGTTTAGTAGACTAGTTGAAATAACAGTTGAACATATTGGAAACAACTGCCTTTTGTTCAATAATATTGTTGCAGCAATCATGTGACTAGTGATATTTATGTGTATTATTGGACATCTACAATAATCATTACTGAGCTACTTCCATGAAAACGCAGTTACACTCGTCAAGTACACAATATTAGCAGAATTGTTGCTTCCCACTCAAGCCATTGGAATACAACAAAGTAGTTTTTCAAAGTCATTAGAATTTAACCAAATACTTGATAATTGCAAGTTGTTGTCCCAAAATCAACTTGTTTTTGTTTTATAATTCAGGTAATATTTCAATCAAGTCTACAGTACCCCTGCATGAAGTTATTATTATACATTATTATTTTAATACACCCCTGATGCTTGTATGTTTGTTGGAACTGTGTGATGTAATGTATATTGGAACTGTGTAAGTAGGTTACTCACTCGCTTGATGCTCTGGCTTGTTCTAGGTCCTCTTTGATCTCGGCCACAGTGGAGTCCAACTCTTTTATGAAATCAGCAAATTTCTTTGAGTCTTCTTCGTCGTTATTCACATTCAAAGGAGAACGGAAATAGAATGTGTTCCCTGGCGTAAAGGGCCCACTCCGCCTGCGCTTCTCCCGCCTTGACTCCTCTTTGTCGCCTGCCTGCGGCTGTTGAGGCTGAGAGGTGCCGGCCTGCTCCTCTTTCAGGAACGGACTGTCCTTGTCAACTGGGATGAGCAGATGTTCTCTGATGAACAGGCTGTCCGTAGCAAAGAGGCGGTTAGCTCGCCTGATCTTTTCGGTCTGCAAAGAAATTTTCAGATGAAATTGGACTTCGAAATGATTATAACTTACTCTTTATAAGGACCACTTACCGTAACTCCGTACTTCAGGGCAATACCTTGAAGAGTTTCTCCTTTTGTAATCGTGTGCTTAATACAATGTTCGTCCCGTTTCATATGATTACATGTACTGCCGTATTTTTTTAGGGGTCTTGCTGATTCTCGAATAGACATCTTTTCGTCAAACAATCTCTCATCATCCATCTTTTTAATATAAATCAACTATTGGTTATTATTTACTCAGTTAAGAGTAAAATATTATACGTAGAATTCGAATTAATCACAGTAGTAAAAAATTATTGTTTTGTTGCTTTCCTTGAGACTTCCACAATACAAAATTGATTATTTTCTACAATTCAACTTCATTCATTTATGAAGTAACTGACAGTAGCATGATACAAAAGAAGATTGACTGACATTATCACCGCAATAGAGAGCTCTCGTAGTAGTAGAAAATAACTGTTTGTAATTCTAAAATTAACTACGATAACAAATTAATAAGTAATTAATTTGGTAGTTTAAAAAGTTATCTTTCGATTACTAGATAAATAAAAGTCGGAGTATTTGTGAATAGTATAACAATTGTAATAAATATATGTATGTATACAATATATTAATAAAAAAAACTTAAATAAAATAAAAACGTACATATATTCACGTCCCTACGTCCCCAACGGAATAGGCAAGGGCTATCGATCGCCACCTGGAACGATACTGACAAAACTCACTTGCTTCACTCACATCCACTAACAAACTCTTCTGTTCTTTACGCTACACCCTTAAGAAGTATGTATGTCTCCGCCCAATGCTACATTCCACTTTGGTTTTATAGATTCCTTTTGTAACCCTCCTTTCATACATCCGCTCTATGTACCCAAACCACGGTAACAGACCTTTCGATACTTTCTTCATTCTATCTTCTTTCTTTTGGGTGGCACACACTTTATTATGACCTTAATCTATCCAACTCAATTAATAGGTTATGTTGATTATTGCGGATGGACAGCTTTCCGGATAGCTATATCAGTGCACTTGCTTTAGTTGCTAGTTCTGTTGGGCGCTCTTCCAGGGTGAATAGCATTGCAGAGCCTCAACCTTGCGCAGGACACTAGCTTTGGTTCCATGTTTTATAAGTTATTTGTTCACTTTCGCTGTAGCGAATCTTATAACTATTTGAGTCGTTTTTCAGTTGGATATCATTAAATGATTAGGATGAAATTACGATTTCTTTTCAACATACTCGTATGATATGGAAAAGCATTCCGGTACCGTACTTCAATTGGCATAATAAGAGTTCTTCCATATAAGTCGGACAATTATGCTTTACGTTGTTTTAACTATTGTAAAGTTTGCTTAGAATCACCTTATTGGAAAAACTAAGAGAAGTAGGCACATCAGGAAAATTAGTGTGATTTATTTTTAATGTGACATAACAAGTAATGCTGGTTTATATGCTATTTACATTTGCCTACTAACATTATGCCGTGTTAGCTGGGACATCAATAGAATGCCAACTAGCTGCCGTTCTTGTTTGCTATTTTAATTTGAGGGTCATTTAATAAAAGTATACTCATTCGTTCTTTAAGCATTTTAATTATGACACAAATATATTTATCTTAGAGTTTACCGTTTGACAGTAAGTGAGAGTTACTTCTCTGGCGTACACCTGTCGAGTGCTCCGTCGCGAAGGCCTTGACAAGTGATGTTCCACATTCACGTGAACAAGCTCTGGAGAATAGGCAGGCTTCTACCGATGTTACCATCGGCCTACAAGCAGTGTTGTTCGCAGTGTTCTTGGGCGTAAGGTCGGTCGATGTTGTCACTCAAACGTCTGACTATCTCAAAAGGATGTAATGCCGTAGGGCGTATGTATGTACGTGATTAAATTGATCAACATATCTATCTTGAATCTTTTTATAAGAATAGTAAGAAAAGTAACTTAAGCTTATATTCGTTTATTCCGAGATAGACAAAAGAGAAGTTCGAATCGATCGAAAATCTATCGAAAAGGTAAATACACTTTCGGGGTGTGTAAAATACTAATTAAGGGGTGACTCCATAGTAGACGTAAGTACAATGCAAAAAAATCACAACAACTTTTCCATCCCACTGACCCTTAGTCCCTTGGTCGCCTTATACGCCATGCCGAGAAGAACGGCAACTAGTTGGTACGTCTTTTGAGTGTATGTGTGTGCAAGATGGGATATATTATCTAAAACGAGGTTTGAGCGAATTCATATTAACGCGATATTAGCAAAATAATAATTTACGGTTATAAAACATACCAGTTGCTACCGACTCGTTAATACGTGTATATGCACATAACGTGCCGTGCTTGGCAGGCATGACTTGATAAGTCGAATAATATACATAGAGTACCCGCCACATAAGGTGGCAGTTGGAGGCGTCGCCACAGTCGCGTAATCCAGTGTTGCCAGTAAACACGCCAAAACTAGCACTCACTGTGCCATACGGCTCGATACATTATATTGAGGTTTCATTTGTAACGATCTTTGGTTGCAGAGCTATAAACTCAAATAAAACAAATTAATATACCAAAGTCAAAAGTCAAAATATTTTTATTCAAAATAGGCCCTATCATAAGCTCTCTTTGAACGTTATTTTATGAACTAAGTACAAATTAAAAAAACTATATATTGACAAAAGGAATATATATGAGTGAAGTGGAAGGGCGGTTACGTAGGGGCCGGCCTAATAAGACATATATGTAACAGTCAGATAGACGCTATATTGAAAAAAGGTGACGTTAGGAGTACCTATAACCGCCGAGAGTGTATTAGAGAATGTATGAATGTCAATGAAGCGAAAGTGGTCTGTCAGAATCGGGACAAATGGGGATCCGTGATCTCTGCCTACCCCTCTACAGGGAATCAGGCGTGATGTGTATGTATGTATGTAAAAAAACTATTTCAAACATGGCACTGAGCATTGTCTTTACATATTTTTACCGAGGTTAGTTCACCAACCATTTCGGCTGCTCAAGATGCCACGTCATGAAGACCACGACCGCTCTGATAAGAGCGTAACGATTGAGAAGAAGAAGTTCAGCGGAGACCCTTGGAGAAGAACTAACAAGAAACTCCAGAAATCAATTTATTATAATCACCCTTAACAAACATAAAAATTACAAAGAGTGGGCAAAAAACACAACGCTGGTAATACTAAATTTACCTTTCATACAAAATAACACGCAATGGCGGAAACGTCAAATTTAGTTCCAAGTTTGGCTACTGCCACCTTATGTGGCGGGTACTCTAACTGATTCTTTATGATAGTTCATTCAATAATGGTAAAAAACATTGACAAAATACACAATTTAAAGAATTATGTTCAATATTTGATTTACCATATACATTGTAACTTTTTAGACGAATCAAGTTATATGGAAATACAGGCAATATTTCGGTGACGGAAACATATCGTGAGGAGACATGCCCGTTTCCCGAAATGAAACTTTTTGTGAACTTTCTGGTTCACGATATATGCTGAGTCTGGGTCCTTTCACGACAGCAGTAGGTACAGCGCACCAACATTTGCTGTTATTCGTATGTGTTTGTACCAATTTTTTTAATGTGTGTTGTATTGCTGTTATTGTGAATAAACGTTTTTGAATTCTAAATAGGAATTGATAACTATCTGTATGGCGTGATTAACTATCTATCGTAAGATCATATGGTAAGAAACGGGTTTTCGAGTGGCCAAAGGATATCACAATGCAAATTAAGGGTTAAAAGGGTTTTGAGGAGGTGAACGCAGTGGAAGAGCAGGCGGAAACAAACGCGTAGTCCAGGTTGCCTAATCAAGAAAGAGTATTGGACAATCAAATGACTGACGATTCCGAGCAGGATTAAATTTACAAAGAAAAACAGATTGCATTGTTAACTGATCTCGTATAAAAATGAGAAATTGAACAATTTTTCATAGCGCGATAAGGGTCGTTGGATTTTGAAGGTACCCAACAAATGGAAATTCCAGCCTACCTCTCTGTGGGGAGACGGTCTGATGTGTATGTATAATATTATGTAAAATAAATATTGCTGCGCACTATTACACCAATTGAACGAGCTCTTATTATAATAATAATAATAACGTTTATTCACAAAAACACATTAACATACACATACAGGAAATTAAAAAAAAAAAAAAGATAAAGAGAGAAAGAAAATTAAGTACATTTAAGACTTGTTCAAGGTACTAAATCAACGTATATTTTAACAAATTAGTTACATAGATAAATACATATATAGCATATAAAATGAACGGGAAGAATGGTAGATTTTGACAATGCCTCCACTGGATGAGCGCCCAGGTGGTCTCAGAGCGCGGTGCTGAGCGCGCGCAGGGAGGCGGCGGCCTCTGGCGAGCGGCAGCACCAGCGGCGCAGCTCCTGCAGGGACACCTCGCCGTCGCCGTCCGCGTCCATCAGCTGTTGCACACACACACATTATTTTTATTGTATACATGCAAGTCCCCCATGCATCCCAGGTGCAGTCCCTTAAAACCACTAGGTCACTTTTGAGCATGAATATTGGTTTTGTGATGACATGTGACGGGTAGTTATTCCATTCGCCAGTACTTTCCATTCATCTCTGATTCCTTACTCGCCACTTAGGACATGTTAGGACGAAAAGCAGCTTGTTATCATTCTCTTTACACATATAAAAACACCGACGTCATAGTAAAATATTGTCTCTTGTCTATTGTGAGTCGACAGACGTAAAGTAGACCTGAAGAGAGACGCTGCTAGTGGTTGGAGGAGGGCAACGAGTGATCGTGTTTTGCGAACCTACTACACGCTGATTGCAGTGACTGGAGCTTGTTTACCAGTAAGTACAAATTCAAAATACTAAAAGACATTGCTGCATGTATAATATATTCTGGTTGTAGATAATAATATGTTTAAATTATTTCTTAAGGCAGTGATACTTTTATTTAGGTGTAATTATTATATTTGTAGCATGTCTGAAAAGATAGATATCTGTTATCATTGACCTCTTGGTTGAGCCTAGTTCATAATATGTAACACCTTAACAGTGGAGGAGGTTTGTAGCTATTTACCTGGAAGAGGCGCTGGGCGTGTGTGCGGGCGCAGAGCGGCTGCGTGGGCGGGGACGTGGCTTCGCCCACCAGCGCGAACACGGCCGCCGACACCGCCGCCACGTCGCACCTACGACACACGACACGCGACACGTCACTACTGCGCCACTGGAGTCGCTCTCTGACTTTTATCTCTACGAGACAATCAGCCATATAACCAGTCGATATGGTGATAGAAATCATAACTCCCTCAGTTCTGTCAGTCAATGCGTATGTCAATCCGATCCATTTTGATTTTTATTGCCATATCGTTAAGCCACTTGGCTAGGGGCCGAGATGTCAATGAAACATCGACACCGATAAGGGATATCCGACACAGTAATAATAATAATAATATATATAGGATATAGGAAGTTGTGATGTTATATGACAGGCGAGATTTCCTAGGCTGATTGATGTTATATGGAACATGGGTGACAGGTTGCTAACCCATTATCATCTACAAGTGCTGATTGACTGGTTACCATGTGGGTTGTAGAGGAAACATGTGATGTATGTGTGTAGGGTGGACGTATGTATATGTAGGCTGTATGTATGTATATTGCTAAGAAGGATGTCTCACTGGGAGAGGCGGCCGTCGCGGTCCGTGTCGTAGAGCGCGAACAGCCACGCCAGCTGCTCCGAGAGCGAGCCCCGCGCCACCGCCGACGCCATGCGCACCCACGCCTGCCGACACGCACACGCCCCCAACACATATTTTATTATAAATATATTAAAATAATGCTCTATCAATCAAATAACATTCTCAAAAAAATAACATTGAAGAATATACAATATAGAGTTAACAATTTGTTTTTGTTCCTGTTATTGTGAACTGTACAGCGAAATGGCTCCATTACATAAAAACGATATCATGAATACTACCAATATGTAGTTAATAAATTAAACTTGGTTAGAATGACAAGTATCGGTAAAACATGTATCTATATTCAACGGGAACAGTTGTTCTATAGATATAAGTTCCTATAGGTAATATGCCTGCTAATTAGGGCTATCAAATAGTAATAGAACTAGAATTTGTTCCGTATAATTTTCAGAATAAATGATGGTTGAAACGAAACCTCCGGCCAGCGGGTTTTTTTTTATAACGAAGTTGATTGCGCTAAAATGTAGTTCTACAATTAGGGCTATGCTATGTGAACACATAAAAGCCAAAACAGACATGGGTTTCATTCATGAAATACAGAAAAAAACACGTAAAAAAATCTCTATTCAGCGGAATACTTTTTATTTAAGTCAAAAACAAAATTTTTTATTTATTAGGGCTAAACATATAAATGATAAAAATCAATAATTATTTCAAGGTACGTAAGCAGACTTTAAGAAATACAATATTAGGGAGAAATCAAACTTTTTCGTAATAACGAAAGGGGCATGATTACGAATAGTTAAAAAAATTAAAAGTACTACTTACTTCAGTAGAATATTACTATTTTTACTAAGTACTACCTAGTACTTAGTAAAAATAGTAATATTCTGGTTTTAATTTACCAATAAAATAAGGTTTTTCGTCTAACTTATTTGTAATCATGTAGGTATGTAACGCATAAAGAGGAGTTCTGGAAATAACAGGTATGTGATACTAATGTGTTGATAATGTCCCTAAAATTAATGCCCGTTAAAGCTACTTAAATTTGTATGTACATTAAAATATGAGGCAAAATTTTACCAGAACTCTTATTTACTTTTGGACCGATGTCGTCGTAACATTCCCATTTATTATTTCTCCTAAGGCAATGTGCTCTGTAATGTCCAATGGCATCTGCAGATGCTGAAGGACAATATTCCACTACCGACAGCAGCCGATAAGTTTTCTTTTGGAGTAATAATATTGCAGGGACATTTGTAACCATTATCTTAGGAGTTCCGATTAATTCGAATGCAATTACTTGGGAAGTTACATATGATATAGATATATAATGTATATATATGTATATGATAATTATCTATAATTTGTACTAAAAGTTGTAAATTGTTTCCAAAAACATAACGAAGAATAAAAATTTGAACTTTTAGTATTTTCTACGTCTTTAACGATTATAGTTTGTCCGAAAAGAAAATCTTGTAGGATTGTTGGCAGTAGAACGTGGGTGGATCGATAGCTGCGGGGCTATATTACATTTTTGCTACGCCGCTGCGCCGCCGCTGAGTTGCCGCACTTTCACTGACTATGTATAAATTTGTAATCTGCTAAAATACAAAAGCAAGTTTGAAAAGTGTAAGCAAAGGATTAGCCCTAATTAATGATATGCTTTTGAATTTTGTTTTTGACTTAAATAAAAAGTTTTCCGCTGAATAGAGATTTTTTTATTAACGTGTTTTTTCTGTATTTCATGAATGAAACCCATGTCTGTTTTGGCTTTTATGTGTTCACATGGCATAGCCCTAATTGTAGAACTACATTTCAGCGCGATCAACTTCGTTATAAAAAAAAATCCCGCTGGCCGGAGGTTTCGTTTCAACCATCATTTATTCTGAAAATTATACGGAACAAATTCTAGTTCTATTACTATTTGATAGCCCTAATTAGCAGGCATATTACCTATAGGAACTTATGTCTATAGGACAACTGTTCCCGTTGAATATAGATACATCGGTAAAACTTTAAAATTAACCTGGATATAACTCGAATTCAATTTATTTTGGCTTATGAACAATTTAAAAAATTTGTTTCATGAAATACTTTTTCTCATAGCATTAAAGTTTCAAATCTTGATAAGTCGTTTTAAAAATAAATCTTTTTTATGTATGACGTCTTTACAAGGTTACTTGTACTTATATAATATGGGGCACATCGATCTTAATTTGAGACAGTGATAAAATGATTTCAATAAATATTTACTAACACAACAACGAATTGCTAACTGCATTATTTATTTCAAGGGGGCTGTAGCACAGTAGTTCGAATCCCGGCTCAGGCAAGTACGAATGAATGAAATTTAAAAGTGTGTTTTTCATTTATGTTTATAGTGAATTGTCGCTAACGGTGAGGGAATAACATCGGGAGGAAACCTACTTATCCATATATAACCATAATCAAGAATTCATAAACTGTATTCAAACATTTTTCTAGCGATCTAAATCCTGACGAATCAGATCTGTGGCATCAATTAATTTATATTATTAATTTTACTTACTATATTGTATATACTTTATCAATATCGATGTTTATAATCAATTCAGCAATACTGACCCCGAGCTACGTCATTTTGACACCCGTCATTCTAATCAAGTTACAATTTAAAGACTATAGCCTCATAAGAGACCAGCTTTGGCTTAGTTATAGTCCCAAAGCTAATCTTCATCGCTTCAATCCAAAGAAAACCCCTTTTAATAGGACCTCTCTTTCCAACTCCCTACGATGGAAAGAGATCACCACGTTTTACTTGTCCAAACATTAGAATAAAGACCCTTTTGAACGATAATGACTCTATTCCCAAATGGGGTAGCTATTCACGGTTAGTGGATGAACACACTCAAGGTCATGCTCCGTTGGGAGGTGACATACATACACGTGCTTTCATTACAGAACCTCGGTGACAATATCTCCTTCGTCACTTTTAGCATTTATATTAAGTGTTTTTTTTGTATTGGTTCTGTGGGAACATTGGGTATAGGTTGCTAGGTGAGTGAAATATCCGTGAAGAAACTTACCTATGTCACGGAATAGGTAACAGTGAGTGCTTGTAAATGGCGACAAGGCTTAAGAACTTGAGTACTGACTATCTGATAAACACGTGGGTTCGAGGCTGCCAAAGAACTACTCCGCTATGATGGTGTGGGCTGAACCTCGAATATATTATATTTCCTGGGTCACATTTTAGCTTAAACTGCATTGTGATGTTATGGAACACTGGTGCCAGGTTGCTACCCCTTCTCACAATGTATTCAATTAACCCCTAGTCCCTTAGTCGCCTTGACGACATCGGAAGACGGGAAGCTAGTTAGTACTATCTATGTAGGGATGTGGTCTTACGTCGAAGGGCACCCCCTGCGCGCCCTCCTCCCGCAGCGTGCTGAACACGAGGCGCGCGTACGGCGACGCATCTGCAACACGCACAAGCGACGGAGTGAATATCATTGGTTATGCAACCCACTGAGACACACTCTCATCTTAAACTAAAGAAGTGTATTCATTAATGGTGGCAATCGATCTTTCGTATTATGATATGTGTTGACTTATCACTTGATTTATTCACTTTGGAATACATTAAGGATGTAAATACTTAACTCACGCAGATTGCAACTACCTCTGCCACCCATAAGTAAGGAGAGGGAGGTCAACTCCACTCACTTACTCGTAAAGACTATCATCAGCCTAGATAAAACCCCGTGTTCGCTCGTTATTGCTGGATTTTGTCAGCATCGTCGCTACCCAATCAGACAGAGCCATATAAACACCA
This sequence comes from Leucoptera coffeella, assembly GCA_030578115.1. Lineage (NCBI taxonomy): Eukaryota > Metazoa > Arthropoda > Insecta > Lepidoptera > Lyonetiidae > Leucoptera > Leucoptera coffeella. The sequence goes on from JAMBLF010000508.1 coordinate 188,209, forward strand.
AGAATATGAGACGGGAGTGATTGTTCGTATCTAGACGATTTTTATTTAGACCTACGTATTCTCATTTTGGGTGAGGGAAAACATCGTGAGAATACTGCCTATTTCTCAATCAGTACATGTATACGCCGATATGGTTTACCAACTGTCTCGTTGCGTATTGGTTATAAGTCAGTAAGTGGGTTTCGAGTGGTTAAAGCCATAGCAATGCTTGGTTGACGGTGGACACTCTACCTCTGTCTACCCCGAAAGGGTTTTGCGGTCTTCTATTTATGTATTATTACTACTCACCTCCGAGAGGAAAGAACTGGGAGAAGATGTTCTTGAAGGACTCTTCGTCGACTACGCCTGAAGGACATTCCTGAAAGCAATACACATCGTCAATGAAGAATAGAACTATTAGATTTCACTGCCCTGTCCACCCCGAAAAGGATTAAAAGGCGCATAGGTATGTATAATGTATGTCCACTTGAAACGGATCCTGACCTTGAGTGTGTTCTTCTATGAAACGTGAATAGCAACCCCATTTGCGAATAGAGTCGCGATCTTTTCAATAGGCTCTAATGTTTGGACAAGTAAAAGGCGGTCTCTCTCCATCGTGCGGTGATGAAAAGAGAGGGTGGATTGAAAGGGTTTCTTTGAAAGACCTCACATGCATACGAAATTTAAAACTTACATAGCCAGTGGGGCATTTATCTGGGCTACCGTGCTAGTCTGGGACGTAACTAGAATGCTAACTACTCTAGCGGCTCGCTCTGATGGCCATTTTCACGCTTATCTGATCATGAAGTGCCGTATTAATTGACAACGACTTTGAAGGAACGAATTGCGTTGTTTTTTTTACAAAAGTAATGTGCAGAGATACACATCACTAGAAATTTAAGCTACTAATATTTTTTATTAACTGGCAGTCTCGTTATATCGGAGCAAAGTAAGATCAGTTCCTGCAAATTAAATAAACAATAAGATTTACTTTTTATTAATCCTTTTCAATAAGGTACTTGTGTCAAAAACACTTGTAGATTTGATAATATATTTCTATAATAAATTGGCATTTCCCAACACTATTGTTGCCCCATTATTGTTTCCCAACACTAATATGTCGGCGTATACGGCGTACAGCTAGTAGATCTGCTTCTTACCGGCAGATCGCAGGAGGAGACTAGGGGTCAATGAAATCTATTAGGCGGCTGAACAGCATCCGAGCTTCCATATTTCATCACAAAAATAATTTAATGCCTATGAAATGACCTTCCTATGGCTAATTAAACTGCTTTCAAGGTTCTGTCCACCCCGAAAAGGATTAAGGGACGTGAATATTTATATTTCTATTTGGTTTGACCTCTGTTTACGCTAAGAAGGCTAGAAGCGATGTTTTTGTAAGCATTAGGTACCCTTTGATGCACAGGGATCAAAGGCCTTTGTTGAGACCGCATCAATCTAATAGCTCGGGGGTATGCTGACCCCTCACACATATATGCATGTATATCACGCCTCTTTCCCTACAGAGGGGTAAGCAGAGATCTCCATTCGTCTCTACCCTGACTATACACTTTCGCTTGATTGAAATCCACACAACACTTAATTCACGACACAGTATAACTATACACCTTCACGATCAAGTATTCTTTGCGGAGGTTGAAACGCGAACTTTTCTCTTCGTCTCTAAGTATAATCGCAGTTACCTGCTATTCAAGTCCCAACCCCATCGTATAAATTCATATGAAATGGTTTCAAAAAACGTGTGATAGACGTCATATTTAATGAGTGTGACCTTAGTAGTACTTTTTTCCGCCGAGTGTGAATAAATCGAAACAATTTAGTCAGAAGCGAGATAAATAGAGCTCAGTGAGGCTACCTCTCTCTAGAGAAACCAGCGTGATGCGTTTATATGGATATGTGTTAATCCACTTAGTGCCCTAAAAGGAGATTATGTACTTTATCTGCCTAATTAACTTGAGAATAAGCTGCCAATCGTCGTGGCCCCTCTCTAGCAGGGAGAGGCATTCTGCGCAGGGGTCAGCCGCTGGATCATTACATAGCCAGTGGTTTTAATACAGTGGACCTCATATACACAAAAGTGATCTTTTAAGTCCCATGCTAAGTTGGGAACTAAACAACAAGCTAAACAATCAATAGTCTATTTGCATTTATAGAATCTATATTAGTTTTTGTGCAAGTTGAGACGTGAATGAAAAATAAAAAAACGAAAAGAAAAATGAAGAATTACAGTAATTTAAAGAAGGGTTTGGGACATCCTAGTAAGCACCAAAAGGCATTTGTGACAGCAGGACCCGCTCCACTCCAACTAGTACAGCATTCTCTTACATAGGTTCATAACTACTAGATAGTATTGATTACTCTCATGAAACATATTAACAAAAAGAAAAGAATTTATTCAGATAGAGATATTCAAAATATTCCATCCGACTATATAAATATTTGTTAGAGTTGTAGGTGAAAAACCTTTAATAGGTACACCTTATAAGTATAATAATAATAAGTGTCGCGAACGCTAACTAGTTAACGTTCTTCCAACGTCGTAGCAGGTGACTAAGGGACATAGGTTAACGGGATCTATTGAATAAATAGAATATAAATAAAGCGATGGGCTATCTGTCATCAATGATCCATATAAATGTCATCACAACTCCAATAATAATGCTAAGAAGAGTGATAGGAGATACGATCGTGGGATGAAAGGTGATGCGTGTGTATTGACTCACCTGCTTGAAGCCGCGGTACATGAGCTTGAGCTCCTGCTCGCTGAAGTGCGTGGAGGCCGCCAGCTGCTGCAGCGTGGGCCGCGGCACTGCACACACCACACAGACACTGTTACCGCAGGGACACGTGTTCACCACATAGTGCCTAACTTGACCGGTAAACAGTGTCGGCAAACTAGCCTGTTCCCCGAACAGTTTCCCACCTGTCACTTAGAGTGCTGGCTATGTGGTCAACACGTGGATTCGAGGAGTCATATAATTGCTAACACCGTTGTTACGGTGATAGACATACAAACGTTTGACTAGCCCCCAGGAGTAAAAGGAATTGTTTTTGTACATAGATTATTATCTAATTTTGAAAAGTGATGCATTAACGTATCAACTGTTTATAAATGAGCGGTGCGAATGCTAACTAGCTGTTGTTTTTCCCTGCATGTCGTAAAAGGAGACTAAGGGCCTAAGAGTCAATGGAATGTATTGCCCGATGCGCTAACAACAGTAATGTAAATGCTAAAAGTGACCCGGGAGATTGTAAGTCTCCGAGGGTCTGTCCATCTTGAAGAGATTAAAGGGACGTAAATGTATATTAGAAATTGTAGTTTATACATGTCGAAAGCAGTCGCTATTAGCGATCAGCTACAAGGCAATGTGATTTATTAGGCCTCCCCCTATGGTTATACAAAAAGCTGTTTTACGCAATATAACCTTAACTTTATTGAAATGGTAATATATTCAGAGTTATGAAATATATAAGTAAATGACTTATTTTATTTAACAAATTATTAGATACATCATATATTTGTGACTGCATTTTGTTATAAAATGTAATACAAATAGACTTAATAAAGAACAAACATACAATTTATAAATACTTGCCCCAGTTACAAGAGCCAATTTCGCTTGCATGTAACTTAGGTTCTTTTAGTCTGAACGATGTATGTAATGATGTTATTGGCATAGAAAAATGGACTTAGTTATTAAATACATCGAAAGATATAGCTGGGACGTAAATAGAATTTTTTTTTTATTCTTTATTTATTTTACAAGGCTATACATCTTAAGATTACGCCAGCCTGACGTAAATAGAATGTTAACATAAATATTCACAACCATTAACCCTTGCGGGGTAGTGAGATTTTCAAGTGATCATCCCCGTAATTGCGAAGGTAGTAATTCTATGGCCACCTCCAGCCCCATACTGACGAGATAGTCAGCACCTCACGTGACAGGCAGTAAGCCGTGTCACCATTTGCAAGTATTGACTATTTACTGTTCCGGGGAATAGGTAGGTTTCCTCGCGACATTTTACCTCACCGTAGTCTGTGCATTCACAAGTGTATCTCTCATTGCCATAGCTAGGAAGGCTCTATTATCAGTTCACGGCCCATTGGTCTTCTGGGCATATATCATAGGAGAAGTCTTTTAGCACCATTTCCTTACATTGCATCAGATAAGCTCTTTGTCCATCCCATTGGACATACGTTTTCTTAATCATTTTATAAATTCTCCTAAAGTCACAATTGTTGATCACAGTAGCATTTACGCGAAGTCAGTATAAGTTTGTCTCGTGTCAGCCTAGGGACGGTAAAGAAAGCTAACTAGCTGCCGTTCTTTCCGACATGCCGTAGGGGGCGACTGAGGGACTATGGGTCAATGGATCTATCAGGCAATGGAGAAGTAAGTTGTAACTAAGGTTCCATATAAAAGCCATTACAACCCCAAAATGCAAGAGACCAAGAAGATTTTATGCTTTCGTTATTCTATGCATCCCGAAATGGTTTAAAGGTCGTAAATATAAATGTTATTGTAATGTTAAGCTAGCGTAACTATACAGCGTAATGATTTACTATCGGCCAAGTTGGATTCAGTTACGATACTCAGTTGTTGATAGACACTTAACGTTTTACTACCCCGGAAGGGTTAATGGTCGTGATTTGTATGCTTCGTGTATGAAAAATGTTATTTGGGTGTATATACAATATAAATATATACATAATAATATACATTTTAGCTAGTAGCAATAAATATATCCAAGTGCGTGTTGGCCTCACCTTATCCCATACTACGAACACATTATTCAAATTCGTAGCTCAGTGACACGTAGTCACCTCATTCGGAGTACAGGACAGAGTGGCACCGCGCGACGAGTGTTTGGATACGTAGCACGCGACACTATTTATACCATATGGATATAGTTGTCTATAAATAAGTTTTCACACGCTCTGAAGTTATCGTGGTCGTGATGGCATTGATATGGAATATTGGGTACAGGTTGTTAGCCCATCAATCAATAGAATCCAAAGTCTTTTATCCACCTTCTATCACATACTACGAAGAAATGCCGCTAGTTCTTTTCTATTTACATCCCAGCAAGCAAAGATCATATATAATTGTAATTAAGTTTATTTTTATGTAGCGCATCAGGAATGAAGTACCGGTTAAACTGCATATTGTAAGTAAGAGATATGTATTGTTATACGAGTATGTATATTATATTTTATTTATATTATCTCCAACGACAGGTAACTAAGGTTATTTGGTTTAACTTTTAATATACATCCCTTCAAATTACGATGATATATTCTAAGCCTAGTAATCATAAAATAAACCACAATATCAAATAGTACTTACTTTTCGTTCACGCTTCGAAAGTAACAGCGAATTCTTAAAAAATAACACTAAAATAGCACAAAAATATCACCAAAATCGTTATATTACAATAATCTGAGTGATCAGTTTTCCCTCCGTTATTTGTTTATGTAGAACGAGTGGAGGCCACGGGGGTCGCCGTTCAGCCGGCGCAACAAGGAGGCCCGACTGAGCGCTAACCTCCGAGCTCAGGGCGGGAGAATTGGCGCCTGCGCACTGCCTTAAGCCGCGATTCCATTATGTTTTGCAAGTCGTATGGTGGTATTAGAATATTCCAGCAACCATAACATAACGCCATACTTACCTTAGAAACGCGCCTTAACAGAGGCGGTTGTTTGTGAAATTACTATCTATAGTATTACATGAGGATAAGTAAAATTACTTAAGGAGATAAACATTATTAAATAGAATGAAAAGAATATGATTCAATGGCTTGGACATACATGGACAGGGGTACACCCACGTTGTGTTCGAGGCGTATGGTAGAGTGATAGATGTAGGAAAACCAGTACATGCATAAATATGTATATGCGGTCACTGAGAAGCATGTTAGGAGTGATATTAAACGATAGAATTAAAAATAGTGTTATAAGTGAAGGTTGCGGTTTGAAAGAAGATGTAGGGATTAAGATTGCAAAGGGAAAGCTTTGACGGTTTGGACATATTATGCGGATGAAAGTAGATTGACAAAAGGAATATATGTGGGTGAAGTGGAAGGGTGGTTGCGTAGGGGCCGGCCCAATAAGACATATGAAAAAGGGTGACGTTAGAAGTACCTGCGTCAGTTGCGCCTTGCGAGTCTTATTCATAGTGTAATTAAGTACCAGGAACCCCCATACATGAGCGATTGAAGTTTTCACTAGATGGTCGCTTTGGCAGGGACAGAGTTGCTAGGGCGCCTCTGGAGCTCAATAAGCAGCACAGGGCTGCGTTTAAGGGGGGCTTTTATTACGCAGCAACTAAATGCTGCAACAACATTCAACCCCCTTTGCGACAATTGCAGAGAACACACACTTTTAAACAGAACTACAAAAGATTATTATTGTCCTTACAAAAGGAAGTTTCGTAGTGAAAGTCGTCGTCATGGAATCGTAATTTAACATTAACAATATCTAATATACCACAATTACACTCACACTCACTCATATTTATACTTTTAATAATAGTTTATGTCGACAAACTTAAATCCCTTCACATTTTAGTCACCGTTATAGTTTTGACTTTATGTATGCATTATTTTACACTACCCTCTGTGAGCCGCCACAGCTGAAAATCGGCGGATTTACGGAGCCCGCACTCCGTAGATTCCCTCCTAGCTGGACGCCATCTGGGATCTTCACGGTGCGATTTATGTGACTGACATTAAATTGTAATTGTTAATTTTATATCTGTTTTGTTTAATTTTCGTATAACATTTTGTTTTTTTTTTATATTGTGTAATAAGTAATTAATATTATTTTATCAATTATAGTAGTGAATGTGGATTCTCAATAAAGGATTATTATTACTTGTAACCGCCGAGTGTGCATGAGGAGGTGTATGAGTGTCAATGAAGCCAAAGTGGTTTATCAGGATCGGGACCAGATGGGAATCCGTGATTTCTGTCTATCCCTCTACTGGAAATAAGGCTTGATGTGTATGTATGTATATCTAGCCTTTCGATAACAATGCTATTACTGAAATGAAATTAATAATATTATTTTCAATAAATGACATATGTAGTTCGTGCTGATCCAGATTACGTGGGATCTGTGAGCCTCAGCCGCCTGAGCCCCGAGGTGCGAGCGCCATCTGCGGGATTAGAGACGTGACGAGATACAGTGATTGGCTTCTATCCCGCGGAGGCCATCAACCGCGCATTTTATGTTCGGGATCCTTATCCCATGATAACCATCGCATCCCACATATAGTAGTATCTAGAACCTGTAAAGATTGTTTTTAAGAAAAATAAATAAATGAATAAAATAGGTACACAGTTTGGCTGGTAAAAAGAATGCTTATTGTCTTTGCCGGAATGTTGTAGGTGACTAAGTGTCTAGGATATAATAGAATATATTGGCCGATAGGCTTGCAACTGGCCCTTAATATTCTTTAGGGCATCGCGACCGCGAGAGTTTTGTTTAACGTGAACGGGCAATCACATATATGTATCTATGGGGGGTTTGTCCACCACGGAACCGATTAAAAGACGTAAATGTTTATTACGCGCTAAACTGGGACGCAAATAACTACTAAATAACTAGCTGCTTACCATTTTATATCACCGTCACTCACTGCAGTCGTCATGTCATTTTCAAATGCTTTATTTGCTTAGTGTCGTTAGACAGTACCTTGATCACTGCATTCGAGTCCTAGTGCCGCACAAGATAAAACTGTAACGTCACACAAGGTCACAATTGTGATCTCTCAAACTATGCATTGATAAACTGCCAAAAACATTAGCTTCCTGCGCAAGGAAAATTCAACCGTAAATTGTAACAGTTCCGGTCGGTCTTGGCGTGACGAGTCGAGAGGCGAGTTACGCCCTTTTCATGTTGCGCTAATTGGATCCTTGTAAGGATATTTGCCACAGCCTAGTGGATTTATTTTCTAACAGTACACGCATAACATTTCAAAGAGAGAAATTTGATAACAAGAAATTAATGATATCAAGTTCATGTTCGCTGCACTTGTATTTCATTCTTCTACACGTTACAAAACGATCCTAGTGTGTAGACGGAATGTTCTTTGCGTAGGCTTTAACACTAAAAAACAATCAAGCGCCAAGCTCTGTAGGAAATGTTTATGTAGCGAAAGTGGTTTATCAATGATTGAGATAAATCTGTGATCTTATGTTTTCGCAGTTGGGTTTGGATGAAGTGAACTCCTAATTCTTACAATGAATAGCCCGGGGAAATATAAGATAGTGAAACTTTCTGCATTTTAGCGCACACTTTTAGTCTGTGGCGCAGACCTTGAATGTCGCCATTCAGTCTGACCATACGAATCCAAGTCATTGGACCATTCTGAAGAATAACAATACATATGTACGTCACTCCATAATTCCTTCAAAGAGTAATTTTTTAGGAGAAACAAACAGTTTCAGCATCATCGGCGGTCAAAGAGGCTCAGCAGCCTGCGGTGGGTCTCAAAATCCAGCAACCACGAAGCAATGGGTGTTACTGGCGGCTAAGTATTTTCTTACAATCGTGACTATTTTCCATTCGGCATGCACATGAAAACGATTTTTCTCTTTCAAACATGCTCCTGAAAACGACTTTTCTCTTCGAAACATGCTCCTGAAAACGACTTTTCTGTAATAATCATTCTGAAAATGACTTTTCTCCTTCAAACATGATCCTGAAAACGACTCTTCTCTTTGAAACATGGTCCTGTAAATGACTTCTCTTTAACACATGCTCCTAAAAACAACTTTTCCCCTTCAAATATGCTGCTGAAAACAACTTTTCTATATCAAACATGCTCCTGAAAACGACTTTTCTGTAATAATCATTCTGAAAATAACTTTTCTCCTTCAAACATGATCCTGAAAACGACTTTTTTCTTTGAAACATGGTCCTGAAAATGACTTTTCTGTTATAATCATGCTCCTGAAAACTAATTTTCTCCTTCAAACATGATCCTGAAAACAACTTTTTTTTTTTTTAAACATGGTCCTGGGAGTAGATGTGATGTGTGCAAGGCGATAAATGTTTTTCCATTCGTTAATTATTACGAAGTGCCATTAGTTTTAGTTTTATTAATGTAATTTGATTTATTTAAAGAATTAGTTTATGTTAATCACATATTTTGGGTTTGCTAATAGCTATTGGCGAGGTTTCGTACTCGACTTCGAATGACGTTGGCTTGATGCTCGATACCTCGATGTCCCTACCTCGATAGTACGTTTTGCCGGTGGGTCGTTACCTCGAAAGTTCAGTACCTCGAGCGGTTCCTACCTCGATGGGTTTTTGCCTCGATGGTACATTTCATCGATGGCTTGTCGCCTCGAAAGATCATCCAAGCAAATTTAAATTATGACGTAAGGTGTAATAAATAATAAAACAGGATAATAATTGAATTCAACAATATTTATTAATTATTTCACAATGTAAGAAAGCCTTTCTGCTATGATGATTATTTCAACAAATTTTTCTTTTCTCCTATAATCAAAATAATTTAAATATTCTTTTTCTTTGATCAAAAAAACGTCATTATAAATAAATATATAAGTAAAAAAAATAAAAATCATTTATTTCAGGCTAACTACACCCATTCAATATTTTTCATACTTATTACATTATTACATAATTATTAATTATTATTATAATGATGTGCAATTAGCAATAGAATTCAAAAACTCTCTTAATCCCATCTGATCCCTGTTTGTGGGCGGTGTTTGGTCTATACATGAAAGTGCCTTTTCAACGATGTGATTTGTTCCGCTCGCTAATTCAAGAAAACTTTTTTTTCAATTACCCTCAAAATTTTATTTAGTTACAAATTATAAATAAAACAATGCTAATGCAGTCGCAAACATGTCAGCGTCAATAGTAGTAGCAAAATCTAATCGCGGAAAAGACTTAATAATTTGTGGTGGATATTGTTTTTTATTTGAACAAAAAAGTGAATAATAAATGTTATTGGTGCTGTAATCAAAAAGATGATAAGTTTTGTTCGAGCACATTAACAACAGAAACTGCTAATTCCGGTGAACACAGTGTGATCAAATAAATGACCGAACATTCTCATGCACCGTCACCTAGCAAAATAGATGCGATTAAATTAACGAACAATATCAAACAGGATGCGTTGACGAGCAGTGATAAGCCAACGCAACTTATCAATAAGCGCCTATTAGATGTACCTAGCACTAGTGCATGTTCTATTAGTAACAAAAACGCATTAAGACAAATTGTCAAACGTGCTCGCGCTAAGGCCAAGCCAAAGGAACCATCAAGTTTGTCCGAAATTAACTTTCCTGGTGATCATAAAACAAGTGCTGGAGAAACATTTTTGGCTCGTGATTTACCATTTGGTGATGGTGAGCGAATAATATTTTTTTGTACAAAAAAAAATATAAAGATTTTACATGAATCGTTGATTTGGATTATGGACGGTACGTTCAAAACATGCCCTTGGATATTTCAACAGATTTATTCCATCCACGGTATTATTTGAATAGACGAACACAGAAAAATTGTACCTTTAGTGTATTGTTTCATGATCTCAAAAACAGAAACTGCATAGATGCATCTTTTTCAAGAACTGAAATCTTACGCAGCTGAAGAGGGGTTTCAATTAAACCCTGATCATATAATGACGGATTTTGAAATAGCTGTCATTAACACAGTTAGAATTGAATTTTCGGACACTGTTCATAACGGATGTTTATTCCATTTAGGACAGAACGTATGGAGGCGAATACAAGAGTTTGGATTATCGGTGCGCTATGGACAAGATATGTAGTAACTTTGCTGTTAGCTTACGACATCTAGTTGCCTTGGCATATTTGCCGCCAGATGAAATTCCAACTGCATTTCACATGCTGAAAGAAGATGTTTTGCCTCAGGAAGCAGATCCCTTAACGGAGTGGTTCGAGACGTATTATGTTTCTGGCAAAAGAAAATCGGTAGGAGGAGGAGGAACTACAATTACAATTTCCAGATCACCACCTTTAATTCCACCTCTTTTTTTGGTCAGTTCACCGAAATAACGAACTAGGGTTACCGCGAACTCAAAATAATGTTGAAGGATGGCACAGGCGGTGGAACAGTTTACTGAATAACAGGCGTCTTGGTCTCTATGCGACTGTACGCGAGCTCCTTAAGGAACAAATGAACACAAATCACATCATTGAAAAGGCACTTTCATGTATAGACCAAACACCACCGAAAAAGAAGAGTAAGAAATTGCAAACAGCAATTGCTCAGATTTGTAAAAATAGGGATCAGATGGGATTGAGAGAGTTTTTGAATTCTATTGCTAATTGCACATCATTTTAATGACGTTTTTTTGATCAAAGAAAAAGAATGTATAATTATTTTGATTATAGGAGAAAAGAAAACTTTGTTGAAATAATCATCATAGCAGAAAGGCTTTCTTACATTGTGAAATAATTAATAAATATTGTTGATTTCAATTATTATCCTGTTTTATTATTTATTACACCTTACGTCATAATTTAAATTTGCTTGGATGATCTTTCGAGGCGACAAGCCATCGATGAAATGTACCATCGAGGCAAAAACCCATCGAGGTAGGAACCGCTCGAGGTACTGAACTTTCGAGGTAACGACCCACCGGCAAAACGTACTATCGAGGTAGGGACATCGAGGTATCGAGCATCAAGCCAACGTCATTCGAAGTCGAGTACGAAACCTCGCCAATAGCTATTAGCAAACCCAAAATATGTGATTAACATAAACTAATTCTTTAAATAAATCAAATTACATTAATAAAACTAAAACTAATGGCACTTCGTAATAATTAACGAATGGAAAAACATTTATCGCCTTGCACACATCACATCTACTCCCAGGACCATGTTTATCTTGAATTTTCTTGGATTTTCAGTGAAAATACAGTTTTATGTTAAAATATTATCCATTGAATCAAAGATATCTTTAAAACTAAATCGACGACCCCAGTGTTTTTTGTTATCAAAAAGTGCGCCTTGTTTAGTTCTACAAAATAGTGTTTTTTCCGGAAAATTTTCTTCACGTTTTACGCTAATACAGCGGAAAATCTGAAAACCACGTGGCCACGTGGTCGTGGATAGTGTGGGTTTAAGATAACAAAAATACCACAGCTGAATAGAGAATTCAAAACGGAGTCAAACGGCATATTGAAAAAGAAAATTAGTGAATTTTTCAAGCAACCAGACAGCAAAAAGTTAAATTATTAAGAATTTCAGAACTTTTCGTCTTTATATTTTGAAATCTAAAGCGATGACCTATTGTTTTTATTAGTGTATTTTATGCAGTTTGATGGGGACTATCTAATGCAGAAAGATTTGGAATTTTATCTTTTTATTTGAAAGAATTAGAACAATTACAAAATTTCGAGGGTAGTTCAATATTTTTAATTTGAAGTTTTAGTAAGAATATTAGCATTGTATAAGAAAGACCATATTTTAATTAACCCATTTACACCATTTGATAATAAATTTAAGTGCATTTAATATTTTATTTTATTTGTTATAAAGGTTTTAAGTGTTTTTAATTAATAAAGACGAGAGGGTCGTTTTAAATTTAAATTTGTTTTCATATTCGCGTACCATTAATAGAGACCTATCGATTGAGTCCAAACTCAATGATATTGTAATAGGTATTAAATATTTTGAACTTGTAGCAGCCATTTTGGCCGCCATTTTGAATGTTTTAATAAAGATTATCTCAGCACTTGTTGGACCTAGAAAGCTGCGGTTTACTTTGTTGACTTATTGTATTATTTAGGAACCTATTGAACTTTGATTTAGATTTGTTACATGTATCATTTGTGATTTTACATGTTTGTAGCATAGTTTTGTTTAGAATTATATAAGTTAGTGAAACCTACGTCAATATACAAGTGTAATATATGTTCAGTTGACCTTTTTTTTTTTTTACGTCAGGAAATCCCCACGGATACCCGCCGGCTCTGAGGTGCGGTGCCGGAAGGTTATGTCGGACTCGAACCGACTAAAACCTGACGGTGACCTTCGGGTGCCTCATTGGCCAGGGCTGCGGGAACGCGTGAGCATAACATCACGCGACCCCGACCGAATGTTCAGTTGACCTGCTTTTTGTAAGAGCTTTTTAACGAACCTAAACACGTTCGGGTTTGATTAATCGTAATATCGACGGATCTTGTATTTTGGCGGCCATTTTGGACACCATCTTGGAATATTAAAACGTAAAGGAATAAAGAGGCGGTATTCTGTAGAAATACCGGAATCGTTCATTCAAAAGTAATGATGTTACAAGTACATGTGATAACTTGACAAAGCAACAATTACGTAATATATAAGAGTAAAATAATCTATACAATAAAAAGGCAAATGAACAAATAAAAAGAGCAGAAGATACAAAAAGCAGAATAAGGGCTCCGATAAGGTTGAAGGGAGAAGGAAAAAAAAAACAAAAAACATGGTCCTGAAAATGACTTTTCCGTTTGGAACATGCTCCTGAAAACGACTATTCTTTTTGAAACATGCTCCTGAAATCGACTTTTCTATATCAAACGTGCTCCTGAAAATGACTTTTCTCCTTCAAACATGATCCTGAAAACGACTCTTCTCTTTGAAACATGGTCCTGTAAATGACTTCTCTTTAACACATGCTCCTAAAAACAACTTTTCCCCTTCAAATATGCCGCTGAAAACAACTTTTCTATATCAAACATGCTCCTGAAAACGACTTTTCTGTAATAATCATTCTGAAAATAACTTTTCTCCTTCAAACATGATCCTGAAAACGACTTTTTTCTTTGAAACATGGTCCTGAAAATGACTTTTCTGTTATAATCATGCTCCTGAAAACTAATTTTCTCCTTCAAAAATGCTCCTGAAAACGACTTGTCTGTCATAATTATGCCTCTGAAAACAACTTTTCCGTTTGGACATGATCCTGAAAATGACTTTTCTCTTTTCTCTCCGAAGGAAGGAAGGAAGGAAGGAAGGAAGGAAGGAAGGAAGGATAGGTTAGGTTAGGTTAGGTTTTTTTTTTTTTTTTTTTTTTAAATAAAACATTACACCTACAGGCATATGTCGCCCGTACCTTTTTTGCTTTGCCATTTATTAATTCAACTTATTACATTACAACATCTAAATACTCGCATAGTCTGTTTTTTTTTTTTTTTTTTTTTTATTTTAAACACATATTTATACACTTATATTCTACAATTTTATTTAATTTATCACTTAACTGGTATATATAAACATATATCAGGTATATATTACGACAATTTTTCCTTACTCTTTGTACAATTATCTCTATTACTTATTTACTAGAAGCATACAAGTTTTTTTTTTTTTTTTTTTTTTTATATAGGTATTATTATATATTTTTTTGTTTTTATGTTACTGTTTTTTATTTATTTTTTTCTAATTATATATATATATATTTTTCAATTATTATTATTATTATTATTTTTTTTTCGCATGCTTATCTTTACTAACATATATTTGTCCTACTTCATTGCATCTTTATTGCATCGACGGCACCACTTCATTCAGTCATCCCCGGCTCGCAACTCCATCAGCATCCCGAGCACCGAGTTGTCGCGGCTCTTGATCGCCATTTTGGTGTTGTAGTCGAGGATTTTGTCCCGGCCTGCCGTTCTAGTGTCCCTCACGAATCTACCTATCGCGTCGTCACCGCTGTCCGCGTAGTATACGCATTTTACGGTGTGACGCGACACAGCTACAACTGCATGTGCTACACTGTCGTGTAGCTGTAGCTTTTTGGTTTTATCCGCTGTGTTCACTATTAGGACCGTTTCGAACGTCAGTCCCTGAGCCTCATGGATTGTGAGGAGCCTTGATCCCTCGCCCGAGCCAAAGTTCTGGCTTGCCAGGACCTCTTTCTCTTCCTGGGTATGTACCAGGTAGAGAGTCCCGGGCAAGTTCTCCGGTATCCTCTCTCCAGAGAACGTTTTCTGCTCAAGGGACCGTATGCACTTTTTGGAGGAGTAAATTCCATTATAGACTTCTCTAAGTGCATACGCGACGTCCATTGGGCTCCTATGCGTACACAGCAGATTTTTGGTGATGCTAGCAGATCGCGTGGGGAGATGGTATTCGAGGGGGAATAAGTTCTCCCTCTCTATGAACGGCAGTTGATTTATGTCACCCATCAACAGGACCGAGTTGACTTCTGCGAGTCTCACAGCCATGACGACTGCGCCGAAGTGGTTCATTAGGACCTCGTCTACTATGAGTCGTTTGCACGACTCCTTGTCTGGCTTTTTAAAGCCGTTGACCAGTACCGAGGCCAATGTGCGCACTTTCGTCCTGGCTGCTTGACCCTCGCGCCCTGTCAGGGCCTCACGCAGTTCCGTCGCCGCCTCTGTTGTAGTTGTTATTACAACATCAGACCGAACATCAAAACTGTTGATGATAAAGGTTGTCTTACCACAACCCGGAACCCCATTTACCCACTCGAACCTTGGCGCCACCCAATTTCTGAAGACCATCCCAGCTGGATCATCTCCCAGAATGGTTTTTGCCATATCTAGGATCTTATCGTCCAGCATGATCTTCGTTCCTCTGGTGATAACCACTATAGGTTCTGTGGCCGGAGCCCAAAACTTGATGACGCCCAGTCTCTTGGTTTCTTCCTCGTCCAGTCCAACGAATCCAGCGGTCAAGCTATATGCTGCCATACACCTGTAAGGTGCTCCCCCTCGGAGCACCTCCGAAGTGTTGTTGTTGAGTATGACAGCATCTGCCGCCTCGAGTCTCTGTTCCAGCGCACCCTCTCCACCTGAGTGGTACGTGCGCAGGATGTCACGACAAGTGCGGGCGATGATCTCCCGGGTGCCCTTTGTGACTGCGAGAAACTCGAGGAACGCATTTGCTAAGTGATCCGCTGGCGTCACCGGATCGAGGAATTTAGGCGGCGTTACGTGTCCCATATCGGCGCGTGTCCATTTGTTTCTGGGTGCCACCCCCTTTGGTGGTGTGGCCCTTTTGCCGTTGAAGGGGCTTTGAACCACATGACTGGCTCTTTGGATATGCGCAGCTGCAGCTTGTAAGCCGCCAACGAAGGCTCTCTTTAGGGATGATGTTGCTTCCCTCGCTTCTGCTTGGACCCTCAGCCTTTCACGGGCATCCTCTACCTCTCGCTGGGCGCTCCTCCTCTGCAACTCCTCGGAGCCACTAGCGGTGTGCCCTAGGTCAGTGGGAGGTGACCCGGTCACAAGGGTGCCCCGGTGTTTGAGAAGAAAGCCAAGGCTTTCCCCTCTGTCCTCGTACACCACCACTTCATGGCGTTCCGAGGCCTCAATGGCACCCAAGTGATCCACCACCTCACCCTTTAAATGACCCACTACCGCTGCGTCCACGCTGATGATTTTTGGTGGGTTACCCTCCTTTTCTCCTTCGGCTCCCAGCCGGGCTGACAGAAGTCAGTGTGTCGAACGTCTTTCTTCTCAAGCTCGTCCTAAAGGTGCTCCCCGTTGTGAGAGCCGCGAGTCCAGGTGATATTGTAACCCACTTTTCGTTTGAGTTACAGTAGGCGACTCCCAGTCTTTCCGTATTGCTGTCCATGAATAGGGCCACTCCCCTCAGCCTCAGTTTTGGCGTCCCCACTTCCCCTAGCAGAAGAACCTGTCGTTCTTCTAGTGGTATAGGATGGGGTCTGCTTGCTGTGGGTGATGTTGGCCACGCTGATGGTCCTGGCGCCGTTTCCCCCCGCTCGGCAGTTGTTAGTCCGCTGCAGCCGGCGTTTCTTTTGGCAGCAGTTTTAAATGCCGCCTCGGCAAATTCCAGAAAAGGCGTCCTTTTATTCGCATCCGATAAAACCGCCCGCAGGGTCCATTTGTTAACGTTTGTGAAAATTCTGTTCTCAAGGTCCATTCGCTTTGCACCAAACCTAGGGCATTCGAACAGCACGTGCCACACGGACTCACATACTGTAGGGTCACACTCGCATCCGGGACTGTCTTTCAACTTAAACCGGTGCAAGTACTCCCCTATTCCACCATGTCCCGTTAGCACCTGAACGAGAGTCGGCGTGAGGCGTGTCGATCTTATGATCCTGTACGCCTGGTCAACGTCCGGAAGAAATTCCTTGGTCGTCTTCGCTCTCGTCGAGGATGAGTACCGGCCCTGCCATTTGCGCTCGGTCTCCTTCCTGATCAGGTTTCTAACGTAGGACAGGGGGACCTCTGCGTAGTCCGGTGGGTTACCCTGTTCCAGTGCTGCCTCCTTGGCCAGTTTGTCTGCCCTCTCATTCCCCGGCGTTCCCACGTGTGCTCTGAGCCAAAAGAGTCGGACTGTCCTCCCCTGCCGCTCTATGTCTCCCATGCTCTCTCTAATTGCCTTTGCCAGCGGATGACTTACTCTGTGGCTCTTGAGTAATTCCAACGAAGATCGGGAATCACTCATTATGTTGACCACAGATTCACAGCTGAGCTGCACCATCTGCATGGCCCTAAACAGCGCATAGAGCTCCGCCTGGAAGACTGTGCAGCCCGGGTCAAGGCTGAATTTAGAGTTTCGTATTTCCCTGTTTTCGTCCCACCATGTCAAGGCCGCACCCACTTTGTTGGATATCTTACTTCCATCAGTGTATATATGTGGGCCTTCAATCCGGTGGGACTCTAGGGTCTCGGCATCCATGCTTTCTAGCAACTCAAAGTCCACGGTTGTTATTGTGGACGGATGCGGTTTCTCTAAATAGCCCACCACCTTCTCCACGGTTTTGTTTGGAGACAAGTAGTCTAGGGACAGTCCCTTCTTGGCCGAGTAGAGACTGGCTGCCTCTTGGACCCTGAGGTCCAGTGGCAGCAATCCCGCGAGAACCGTTGCTGCCGTCAATGAGACCGTACGGTACGCCCTGCAGATTTTTTGTGCGAAGCCCCTTTGAAGAGCGTTCAGCTGACCTTGGATCATCTGAAGCTCCGTCGCTGGGGCCCACGCGCTTGCCGCGTACAATACGATAGGTTCAATGACCGAGACGTATATAGTCCTGACAACCTCCCCATTCAGACCCCATGTCACCCTCGCCGCGCACGCCAGCTGCCCGTATATATCCGTGGATTTTCTACAGACCTCTGCCACGTGCGCCTTGAATGTGAGGTTACGGTCTATGGTTAGGCCCAAAATCTTCATATTGTCGACAAGGCCCACCCGCTGGCCGGAGATCACAACCGTTGGTGGATCATATTTAAGCTTTTTTGTAAACAACATCGCATGGGTTTTCCTAGGTGCGAAGTTGAGCTTGTTTTTGATCCCCCAGGCCCCCACTATCTCTAGGGCCTTATTAGCGGCCTCCTCGACCAAGCCCATGGACCTGTCCGAGAATATCAGGACCACGTCGTCCGCAAACGCCTGGCACGTAACGTTACTTTCACTGAGTTTTTGCAGCAGCGAGTCCAAGATGATGTTCCAGAATGTTGGTCCTCCGATTGAACCCTGGACACATCCCTTGGTGGTTTTCCTCTCGCTGACTGCCCTCGCGTAATTCACCCTAATTTTGCGGTTCCTCAGATACGAGTCGACTAGCGCATACAGATTTCTAGGGCACCCCTTTCTGCGCAGCTCTCCTTTGAGAGCCGGCCACCATGCATTGTCAAAGGCTCCCTCTATGTCAAGTGAGACTATGAGAACCGACTTTTTACAGTCCATTTCTCTTCTTACGAGTCTCAACATGTCATACAGGGCGTCCTCGGTACCCCTTTGGGGCAGAAAGCCATACTGGGTCCTACTCAGATTTGGCAGGATATGCCAATGAAGTCTGCCCATCATCAGTTTCTCAAAGATTTTTCCGAGAACCGACAGCAGACCTATCGGCCTGTACGACTTTGGGTGGGTGTAGTCTGGTTTCCCCGGTTTGCGCAATATAATGACGTGGGCTATCTTCCATTGCTCCGGGAAGTGCGCCAGTGTCAAGCACTTGTTCGCCATCTCAAGGAACAACTTCCAGTCACTCTTTATTGCCGCAACGCAGATGTCCGCAGTAAACCCGTCCGGACCCGGCGCCTTTTTTGGATTTTGTGCATTTAGCACCAGATCCAGTTCACCTTGGGTAAAGGGAGGGTCGTCCGCGGACAGCTCCTGGGCGTCTAACCAGTCTGTTCCACCCGTTTTGAGACGGATTTCTGTGTGTATTGGCATATCAGTTGCTACAGAGTCCTCCGGGTAGAACGTTTCTGCCAAGAGATCTGCCGACTGACTGGGACCCAGCGTATTTCCCACCTGGTCCCTGAGCAGCATGTCTTCATGTCTCTTGGCTGTTCTCCTGATCACTCTGTAGATACCATCCCACATACTTTCCTTCTCCTGTGTCGCACAAAATTCCTTCCAACTCCTTGTTTGCTCTGTTGTTGCGAGCGACGTATAAGCCTCCCTTGCCAGCAGATACTCGTCGATGACGTACTGTCTGCGCGAGGGGGCTGCATTTTTGATACGTCTTTTTTTCCTGATGACGTCTTTTTTCGCTGCGTGCAGCTCTTTTGTCCACCAGGGTGGTACCGCCTTTCCCTTCCATGGTGCCACTTTCGGTATAGCTATTTCGCAAGCTTCCCGTATGGCCTCCATGTATGAGGACACCTTGCACTCCAACTCCTCTGGAGTTTTAACTTCTGAAACTGTCCCGATCGTGAGGTTTCGTTCGGCTAGGCCAGCCTGAATGGCTTCGTTGAATTCCTGCCATCTAGCTTTCTTTGTGTTAAAGACCCTAGTTGTTATGGGCTTCAATGGCTCAAGCTTTTGACTTAGCTTAACCTCGAAAGCGATGGCGTTGTGGTCTGATGTTGTTAGACTTTTGTCGACTCGCCATTCCTCCACCCTGCCGAGCATAGACTCACTGCACGCCGTCACGTCTACGACGCTTGTGCACAGTGTGTCCCTCCTCAGTGTTTCAAACGTTGGAGTGTTTCCTGTGTTCAGGATATGAAGGCCTTCCTCATTCAGAAAGGCGTTGTAAGCAGCTCCTCTGTTGTTTTCCGAGCTGCTACCCCACCAGTGGCTCCACGCATTTACGTCACCACCCACGATTATGTTTGTGGTTTTTAGACCCTCCATGGCTGTCCTCGTCCGCCATAGGTACGGCTCCATGACCTGATCCCCCTCGTAGTAGACGGATATTACTCCAAGCCTTAAGCCTCCCGCTACCAGTAAAACTGCAGCCTCGGTCTCGGTTACCAATTGGGGGTCATGAATGACCTCCAGCCGATCCCCAAAGACCACAAGCGCCGCCTTTACTGGTTTCTGGCGGTTGAGAGTGCACTGGATGACTTTAGTGCCCGGATACTCCTTAAGCAAGCCAGTACGTCCCACGTATGGTTCCTGTACTAGCGCCACGGAGATCCCTCTCTCATTCGCCACCTGGAGCAGCTCTGCCGTTGCGAGTTTGGAGCGTTGTAGGTTGGCTTGGATGATTTTCAGCCTACCATTCCCGTCTTTTCCGTTGGCAGAGGGGGTTCTGCACGTATCCATTGGGGCGCCCTTAGCAATAGGAGATCCTGGATCTCGCTATAGCGTCCCACTTTTGCCACTCCGGACATTCACGGCTGAATGTGCTGTGGCCAGTGCTGCCATGGCCCTCTCTTTTGCAGTTCCTGCAAGTTGGATTTTTTCGGGCCCTCCTGTCTGGGCATTTTTCCCATTCATGACCATCGGCACTGCAAAAACTGCAACTGACCTTCTCCTGCTTGCACAGGCCACGCATGTGCCCATATCCAAGGCACTTCGTGCACTGCACTAGAGGCGTCTGATCCTCAACCGGCGGTTAGGTTAAGTTAGGTTAGGTTAGGTTAGGTTAGGTTAGGTTAGGTTAGGTTAGGTTAGGTTAGGTTAGGTTAGGTTAGGTTAGGTTAGGTTAGGTTAGGTTAGGTTAGGTTAGGTTAGGTTAGGTTAGGTTAGGTTAGGTTAGGTTAGGTTAGGTTAGGTTAGGTTAGGTTAGGTTAGGTTAGGTTAGGTTAGGTTAGGTTAGGTTTCGGGGTGATACGCGGATACCGCACGGTATCGTGTGAGGCGGCCTGCGTCCTAGCAGGAAGTCCTCCCTGGGACCTAGAGGCGGAGGTGCATGCGTCCACGTACGAGTGGCGCTCGGCCCTCCGTCAACAGCAACAAGATCCTGCTCCCAGGGAGGTAGAGGCGTGGAAACTCCGAGCCCGGCAGTCTATGCTGGACAAGTGGCGGGAGCGGCTGGCGGAACCAAGTGCCGGCCGCTGGACTGTCGAGGCGTTCCGCCCACACCTAGAACAGTGGGCGGAGAGAAGATCGGGGTCGTTGAGCTACCGCATGGTGCAGGTTCTGACGGGGCATGGCTGCTTCGGCCACTACCTGCACCGGATCGCTGGGCGGGAGCCAACGACCGAGTGCCATCATTGCGGCTGCGACGACGACACGGCGCAACACACACTGGAGGAGTGCCCAGCCTGGGCCGAGGAGCGCCGCGACCTCGTCGCAGCGGTGGGGAGTGCCCTCTCCTTGCCGGCATTAGCAGAGTCTATTGTCGGTGGCGATGAGGCATGGCAGGCGGCTCTAACCTTCTGCGAACTGGTGATGTCGCAGAAGGAGGCGGCGGAGAGGGAGCGGGAGATGGACCCTTCCTCGCATCGTATCCGCCGCCGGAGAGCTGGGGCCAGGAGGAGGGCCTATCGTGGCCTCCTCCCCCCCACCTAGAGGCCTTGGGGCGGCAAGCTAGGGCTTCGCCGTCCCGTCACTTAGGGCCTCGAGATGGTGTGCGCGTGTCCTGCGCGCCTCTCACAATGTAGTCGGGCGGAGAATCTCTCCTCCGCCCTAGCTCGGGATCGGGTCCGGCTCCACACCGGACAACGCCGGCGGGGTCGCGCGATGTAATGCTCACGCAGTTCCCGCGACCCTGCCACTTATGGCGTCCCGAAGGACACCGTCAGGTTTTAGTCGGTTCGAGTCCGACATAACCCTCCGGCTCCCTAGGGCTGGACGGGTATCCGTGGGGATTTCCTGACGATAAAAAAAAAAAAAAAAAAAAAAAAAAGGTTAGGTTAGGTTAGGTTAGGTTAGGTTCCATGGCTGTGTTGCGGCGCGCCGCCGGTACACCAGGTACCGCAGAAGGCGGGGCCGTGACGCCGACGAAGAGGCGCGGCTGTACGGCGTGTACAAAGAGAGAAGATTAAGCCTGCAGCTGTCCATCAGGGATGCCAAGGCCAGAGCTCGAGTGGAGCTGCTCGAGACTTTGAACGAAGACCCGTGGGGGCGTCCCTACAAGATGGTGATGGGCAAACTCCGCCCGTGGGCGCCCCCCCTCACGGAAAGTCTCGAGCCCCGGCTGCTTGAGACCGTCGTGTCCACCCTCTTTCCTGCTAGGGCGGACCACGAGCCGCCATCGATGGGCCCCTCGCCCCGCACATCGGGGGACGAGGCCCGGCAGCAAGTACCGGCGGTGAGTGACGCGGAACTGCGTGCGGCGGCTCTCAAGCTCCGGAAGAAGAAGGCTCCGGGTCCGGACGGTGTTCCGGGCCAGGCGCTGGCCCTGACTCTTGAGGTCCTCGGGGAGAGATTGAAGAGGCTGCTGGATGCCTGCCTTGTGGCGGGCCGTTTCCCGAAGTTATGGAAGGTGGGGCGGCTCGTCCTGCTGAAGAAGGGCGGGCGTCCGGCAGAGTCTCCCTCGGCCTACCGCCCATTGGTCATGCTCGACGAGGTGAGCAAGCTATTTGAACGAGTGGTCGCGGGTCGCCTTGTCGGGCACCTCTCGCGCGTCGGTCCCGATTTGTCGCCGAAGCAGTTTGGATTCCGGGGAGGCCGATCGACAGTCGATGCGATCCTCCGCGTCAGGGCCTTCTCGGATGAAGCGGTGACGCGGGGTGGGGTGTTGCTGGCCGTATCCCTGGACATTGCCAATGCCTTCAACACTCTGCCTTGGGCCTGCATCAGGGAGGCGCTCCAATATCATGGGGTGCCAGCGTACCTGTGCGGGCTGATCGGCGACTACCTGCGTGGGAGAGCGGTGACGTATGCTGGGCGTGATGGCCGACAGCACCTGTGGGAGATGTCGTGCGGCGTGCCCCAGGGGTCCGTGTTGGGCCCCTTGCTCTGGAACGTCGGGTACGACTGGGTGCTGAGAGTGAGGCTGCCTCGGGGCGCAGGCGTGACCTGCTACGCAGACGACACGCTGGTCACTGCCCGAGGTGGCTCATACAGGGAGACATCCCGCCTCGCCACAATCGCAGTCTGGCAGGTGGTGAGGCGGATAAGGCAGCTGGGACTCGAGGTGGCGCTGCAGAAGACCGAGGCGGTCTGCTTCCATGGCCCTCGGAGTGGGCCGCCTGCCGGGTCCCATATGGTGATTGGTGGCACTCGTATCGGGGTCGAGTCGCATATGCGATACCTTGGCCTCGTCCTCGATAGCCGTTGGAGTTTTCGCGAACATTTCAAGTTGTTAGCCCCCCGACTCTACTGCGCCGGTGCAAGACTGCGCCGCCTGATGCCCAACGTCGGGGGGCCAGCGGAGGGACGCCGCCGCCTCTACCTTGGCGTCGTGAGGTCGATGGCACTTTACGGCGCCCCCGTGTGGGCGGGGGCCCTGACGGCCCAGAGCTTTATCCATCTAAGAAGAGCCCAAAGAGCGATGGCCGTCGGGGTGGTACGTGGATACCGCACGGTGTCGTACGAGGCGGCCTGCGTTCTGGCAGGAAGTCCTCCCTGGGACCTTGAGGCGGAGGCGCAGTCGGCGCTGTATCACTGGCGCGCCGCCCTCCGCCGAAACCAAGAAGATCCCTCTCCCAGGGAGATGGAACAGCGAAGACTCCAGGCCCGGCAGTCCGTGCTGGAGAAGTGGCGGGAGCGGCTGGCTGACCCAAGTGCCGGCCGCTGGACTGTCGAGGCAGTCCGCCCAGTCCTACAACAGTGGGCGGACCGAACGGCGTCGTTGACCTACCGCATGGTGCAGATGTTGTCCGGGCATGGCTGCTTCGGACATTACCTGCACCGGATCGCCGGAAGGGAGCCAACGACCGAGTGTCACCATTGCGGCTGTGACGACGACACGGCGCAGCATACTTTGGTGGAGTGCCCAGCCTGGGACGAAGAGCGCCGCTGTCTCGTCGCAGCGGTGGGGAGTGCCCTCTCTCTGCCGGCCTTGGTTCAGTCCATGGTCGGTGGTGATGAGGCAGGCGGCTCTGACCTTCTGTGAGACGGTGATGTCCCAGAAGGAGGCGGCGGAGCGGGCGCGGGAAAAAGAAGTACTTGCTGCCGGGCCTCGTCCCCCGATGTGCGGGGCGAGGGGCCCATCGATGGCGGCTCGTGGTCC
>JAMBLF010000508.1:215000-225000 GCA_030578115.1 Leucoptera coffeella
CTTACTATTTTACTCTTACTGTATTACAATCTTAACTACTTATATCATTATATCAATAAAAACACTTAGGTGGTGCCACAATTTACATTTTGGATCTAAATTTTTTCATATTGTCCAGTACAGAGCCATCCCGGCTTTTCATGGCCATTTTCGTGTTATAGTCTAGGATCTTTTCATCAGCTGCCCCCACAGAGTCCTCCACAAATCTACCTATCGCGTCATCTGCGTCGTCCGTGTAATAGACGCATCTTTTGGTATGACGCGATACAGCCACCACCGCGTGCGCTACACTCTCGTGTAGCTGTAGCTTTTTATTTTTGTCTGCTGTGTTTACAATCATTACCGTCTCAAACGTCAATCCCTGAGCCTCATGGATCGTCAGGAGCCTAGACCCCCTGCCCGAGCCAAAGTCCTGGCTAGCCAGGACCTCCTTCTCCTCCTGGGTGTGCACCAGGTAGAGAGTCTCGGGCAAGTCCCCCGGTACGCTCTCTCCTGAGAACCCTTTCAGCTCAAAGGAACGTATGCACATTCTGGAAGAGTAGATTCCATTGTACACTTCTCTAAGTGCATACGCGACGTCCATCGGGTTCCTGTAGGTACACAACAGACTCCTGGTGATTCTTGTAGATTTTGTAGGGAGATGGTATTTTAGTGGAAAAAGATTTTCCCTTTCTATGAACGGCAGCTGGTTCATGTCTCCCACTAACAGGACTGATTCCGCTTCTGCGAGTCTCACAGCCATAACGACGGCGCCAAAATGATTCATTAGGGCCTCGTCGACTATGAGTCTCTTACACGACTCCTTGTCCGATTCTGTGAACCCATTCACCAGAACCGAGGCCAAAGTGCGCACCCTCGTCCTGGCCCTTTGACCCACCCGCTTGGTAAGGGCCTCGCGCAACTCCCCCGTCGCCTCCGTTGTCGTTGTGAGCACGACATCTGACAGGACGTCAAAGCTGTTAATTATTTGGGTAGTTTTGCCACATCCCGGAACCCCATTTACCCACTCGAACCTAGGTATCCCCCAAGACCCGAAGACCTCCTCGGCCGGACCATCTCCTAGAATAGCCTTCGCGCATTCTAGAATCTTGTCGTCCAGCATGATCCTCATCGCCCTGGTGATCACTACCACCGGTTCCGTAGCAGGGGCTCCAAACTTGATGATTCCCCGTCTCCTTGCCTCTTGTTCGTCCAGCTCAACAAAGCCGGCGGTCAAGCTATATGCTGCCATACACCTATAAGGTGCTCCACCTCGGAGCACCTCCGAAGTGTTGTTGTTAAATATGACAGCACCTTCGGCCTCGAGCCTCTCCTCTAGCACTCCCTCCATACCTGAGTGGAATGCGTGTAAAAGGTCTCGGCACGTGCGGGCGATGACTTCCCGCGTGCCCCTCGTGACCGCGAGAAACTCGAGGAACGCATTAGCCAGATGATCCGCCGGCCCAGCCGGATCAAGGAGCTCAGGCGGCGCCACATGACCCATGTCGGCTCGCGTCCACCTATACTTCGGCGCCCCGCGCCTGGCAATCACGATCCCTTCACCACTGAATGGATTCAGGACCCGATGGCCTGCCCTCTGCAGGTGCGCGGCTACGGCCCCAAAGCCACCAACCAAAGTATCCCTCAGGGACGCTGCCGCCCTTTTTGACTCTGCCCTGTCCCTTCTCCTCTCACAAGCGACAACCTCCTTGCGCTGGGCAGTTCTCCTCTGCAACTCATCGGAACCACTAACTGCGTGTTCTGGGTCAGCGGGAGGTGATCCGGACACCTGGGCGTCCTGGTGTTTTAGCAAGAAGTCTAGGCTTTCGCCTCTGTCCTCATATACCACCACTTCATGGTGTTCCGAGGCCCTGATGCTGCCCAAGTGGTCCACCACCTCACCTCTCAAATGACCCACCACCGCCGCATCCACGCTGATGATTTTCGGTGGGCTTTCATCCTTTTCTCCCTCCGCTCCCAGCCGGGCTAGCACCACGCATGCCTGTGAAAATTGACTTTTGTCGGGATTGCCCTCGAACAGTAACACTGTTTTGTTACGTATTTGTAACAGGCGGCAATCCTGACCAGCCACACTGACAAAAGTCAGTGTGTTGAACATCTTTTTCCGAATGCTTGTCCTTCGGGTGCTCCCATTTGTTAGCGCTGCGAGTCCAGGGGATATTTCGACCCACTTTTCAGCGTTCGAATTGCAGTATCCGATGCCCAGCCTTTCTTCGTTCTTGTTCATGAAAAAGGCCACCCCCCTCAGTCTCAGCCCCGGCCTCCCACCCTCCCCCAACAGAAGAACCTGACGTTCTTCCAGTGGCAGAGAGATGAGCCTGCCGGGCACAGCCGACGCCTGGCGTCCAGATGGCCCCGGAACAGCTTCCACCCCTGGGGCAGTAATTATTGCGCTGCATCCGGCGTTCCTCCTGGCCGCCGTCCTGAACGCTGCCTCCGCGAAACCAAGGAAGGGTGCCCTCCTCTGAGGGTCCGCCATAATTATCCGCAATGACAATCTGCTCACACTGGTGAAGATCTCTGACTCCAAATCCATGCGGCGCACGGCAAATCTTGGGCACTCAAACAGCACGTGCCACACGGACTCACAGACCGCCGGATCGCACTCACACCCGGGACTGTCTTTCAACTTAAACCGGTGTAAGTACTCCCCTATCCCTCCGTGTCCCGTCAGCACCTGCACGAGAGTCGGCGTGAGGCGCATAGATCTTACGATTCTATACGCCTGGTCAACATCCGGAAGAAATTCCTTTGTCGCTTGCCCTCTCGTCGAGGATGTGTACCTACCTTGCCATTTGCGCACAGTCTCTTTCCTGATCTGGCCTTTAACGTAGGACAGAGGGATTTCCGCGTAGTCCAGTGAGTCAGCCCCCTGCAATGCTGCTTCTTTGGCCAGCTCGTCTGCCCTCTCGTTGCCTGGCGTCCCCACGTGTGCTCTGAGCCAGAAGAGCCGGACCTTCCTCCCCTGCTGCGCTATCTCTCCTAAGCTCTCCCTCATTGCCTTTGCCAGTGGATGGGCCACTCTGTGGTTCTTGAGCAATTCCAGCGACGAGCGAGAATCACTCATTATGTTCACCACAGATTCGCAGCTGTGCTGCACCATCCGCATGGCCCTAAACAAGGCATAGAGCTCCGCTTGGAAGACCGTGCATCTTGGGTCCAGGCTGAACTTGGAGCACTGTAATTCCTTATCTTCGTCCCACCATGTCAGAGCCGCTCCCACCTTGTCAGAAATTTTACTTCCATCGGTGTATATATGTGGGCCCCGAATCTGGTAGGACCCTAAGGTTTCCGCATCCACGCCCTCGAGCAGCTCAAAGTCAACAGTTGTTATTGTTGACGGATGCGGTTTCTCCAAGTAGCCGACCACTTTCTCCATGGTTTTGTTTGGAGGCAGGTAATCCAAAGATAGGCCCCTCTTGGCTGCATAGAGACTGGCCGCCTCCTGAACCCTGAGATCCAACGGAAGCAGCCCCGCAAGGACTGTTGCCGCAGTCAACGAGACCGTACGGTACGCCTTGCATATTTTTTGTGCAAAGCCCCTTTGAAGAGCCGCCAGCTGACCTTGAATCATTTGCAGCTCCGTCGCAGGAGCCCACGCACTTGCTGCGTACAGCACAGTAGGCTCTATTACCGAGACGTAAATCGTCCTGACAATCTCCCCATTCAGACCCCATGTCACCTTCGCCGCGCACGCCAGCTGCTTGTATACATCCGAAGATTTTCTACAAACCTCTGCCACGTGCGCCCCAAAGGTGAGGCCCCTGTCAATGGTTAGTCCCAACAACTTCATCGTGTCGACGAAGCCCACACGCTGGCCCGAAAAACTCACCGCTGGAGGATCATACCTAAGCTTCTTGGTAAACAAAATCGCATGGGTTTTCCCAGGTGCGAAGTTGAGCTTATTTTCAATCCCCCACGCCTCCACAGTCTCTAGGGCCCCATTTGCAGCTTCCTCGACCAATGCTATGGACTTATCTGAGAATATCAAGACCACGTCATCCGCAAACGCCTGGCATCGCACCTTCCCCTCTTCAAGTTTACGCAACAGCGAGTCCAGGACGACATTCCAAAAAGTTGGTCCCGATATTGAACCCTGGACACATCCTTTGGTGGTTTCCCTCTCGCTGACTGCCCTTGCGTAATTGACCCTGATTTTCCGGTCACTAAGGTACGAACTGACCAGCGCACACAAGTTCCTCGGGCACCTCTTCCTACGCAGTTCCCTCTTTAGAGCCGGCCACCATGCGTTGTCGAAAGCTCCCTCGATGTCAAGTGAGACCATGAGAACCGATCGCTTTTTGTCCAGTTCCCCCCTTACAAATCTCAGCATGTCAAAGAGGGAGTCCTCGGTACCCCTTTGGGGCAGGAAACCATACTGGGTCTTGCAAAGAGTTGGCAAAAGGTGCCAATGAAGTCTGCCCATCATCAGCTTCTCCAGTATTTTTCCGAGTACTGACAGCAGACCTATAGGCCTGTACGACCTTGGGTGGGTATAATCCGACCTCCCTGGCTTTCGCAGAATGATGACATGGGCGATCTTCCACTGCCCTCGGAAAGTGCGCTAATTTCAGGCACTTGTTCGCCACAGCAAGGAATAACTCCCAGTCACCTCTTATTGCTGCTACGCAAATGTCCGCCGTAAACCCATCCGGACCCGGCGCCTTCTTTGGATTTTGGACATTTAAGACCATATCCAACTCGCCCTGGGTGAAGGGAGGGTCGTCCGCAGACAATTCCAGGGCGTCTAACCACACCGCTCCACTCGTTTCCCGTCGGATTTCTGTGTGAATTGGCCCATCTGTAGCTAAAGAGTCCTCCGGGTAAAACGTCTCTGCCAAGAGATTCGCCGACTGGCTGGGGCCCAGTGTATTACCCGCGCGGTCCCTGAGTAGCGAATCCTCTTGTCTCTTGGCCGTTCCCCTGATGACTCTGTAGATGCCGTCCCACATACTCTCCCTCTCTTGTGTCGTACAGAACTCCTTCCAACTCCTTGTTTGCTCTGATGTTGCGAGCGACGTATAAGCCTCCCTTGCCTGCAGGTATTCGTCGACAACGTACTGCCTGCGCGACGGAGACGCATTTTTGATACGTCTTTTTTTCCTGATGACGTCCTTTTTAGATGCGCTTAATTCATCTGTCCACCATGGTGGTATTGCCTTCCCCTTCCATGGCGCCACTTTTGGTATAGCCTTTTCACAGGCTTCCTGTATGGCCTCCATGTACGAGGACACCTTGCACTCCAACTCCTCTGGAGATTCCACTTCTGAAACCACGCAGGCTGTGAGATTTCGCAAAGCCAGGCCGGCCCGAATGGTCGCGTTGAATTCTTGCCATCTTGCTTTCCTTGTGTTGAACACCCTAGTTGTAACGGGCTTCATTGGCTCAAGTTTTTGACTTAACTTGACCTCGAAAGTGATGGCATTATGGTCTGATGTTGTTAGACTCTTGTCAACTCGCCATTCCTCCATTCTGCCTAGCACTGACTCGCTGCACGCCGTCACGTCTACGACACTAGTGCATAACGTGTCCCTTCTCAGTACTTCAAAAGTCGGAGTGCTTCCCGTGTTGAGGATGTGAAGGCCCTCCTCGTCTAGAAAGGCATTGTAGGCAGCTCCCCTGTTGTCTTCCGAGCTGCTTCCCCACCAATGGCTCCACGCATTGACGTCACCAGCCACAATGATGTTAGTGGTTTTAAGACCCTTTATGGCCGTCCTCGTCCGCCACAGGTAAGGCTCTATATCCTTGTCCCCCTCATAGTATACGGATATCACTCCAAGCTTTAGGCCACCCGCTACCAGCAGAACTGCAGCCTCAGTCTCGGTTACCAACTGGGGGTCATGAATGACCTGCAGTTGATCCCCAAAGACCACAATTGCCGCCTTTACTGGCTTTTGGCGGTTGAGGGTGCACTGGATCACTTTAGTGCCTGGGTACTCCCTTAGCAAGCCGGTACGTCCCACGTATGGTTCCTGTACCAGGGCTATGGAGATCTTCCTCGCAACCGCCACTTGCAGAAGCTCTGTTGTTGCAAGCTTGGAGCGCTGCAGGTTGGCCTGGATGATTTTTAGCCTACCATATCCATATCCCGAGTTCGTGGGGGGGGTTTCTCCTAGGTCCACTGGCACGCCTTTAGCAATAGGAGATCCTAGATCTCGCTATTGCATCCCACTTTTGCCACTCCGGGCATTCACGGCTGAATGCAGTATGATCCGCCCGGCCCTGTCCCTCCCTCTTGCAGTTTCTACAGGTTGGCCCCTTATGGGCCAATCTGTTTGGGCATTTCTCCCATTCATGGCCTTCGCCACTGCAGAAACTGCAACTGGTCTTTTCCTGCTTACATAGGCCGCGCATGTGGCCATATCCCAGGCACCTTGTGCATTGCACCAGAGGAGTCTGGTCCTCAACAGGCCTCCACTGCCTGCCTATGTACAGCCTTCCCGCTGTAAGAAAAACGTTATAAAGGGCCGGGGATACTTCCAGCACTGGATGGCACTCAAGTGGGTTGCGCGCCCTCTTTCTGAATTTCACCTTCAGTAGTATCTCCTTGCCGTCCACACCACCCAGGAGATGCCTATTCTGGGCTAGGATCAACTCTGTGAGTTCCTTATCAGTGTGGGCGGCTATGACGTCTTTAACTTTTATTAAAGGGTTGTTGGTTTTTGGAATCTCGGCTCTCAAGTCACCATGAGCCGTGATTCTGGTCTTTACCAACTCCAAGTCTTCTTTAGTGCCACACCTCACCACCACCCTTTGGTTCTTTGCCTTCCTTATTTTTTCCACTTTGGCTCCTGTATTTTTGAAGTCAAGAGCCTGCGTCAGCGTGTCGATCACTTTGTCCCCGGTCTTTTTGGGATCCCTGCTTGACACTATGACCGTGTGGTTAGGCTTAGGTTTAGGTGGCAGCATTGGTTTGGCGGCCATCTTAGCGTAGGTAGGTCTCCCCACCACTTTCCCGGCCATCTCCGCCATTGCCATTTCAGCCCCAAGGCTTTGCGTCGGTGGAAACACCTTCTGCCCCTGCTCCCTAATGGAGACCAGGTCCATTTGGACCATCTCAAGTCTCTCCTTGAGGGGCTTGAGTGACCGCTCAAACTGGTCCATGGGCAGCGGCTTGGCCTGTGGTGGCGTCGAGATAGGCCGGGAGACCCTTTCGCACACTTTATCTATTTTGCCAATGAGACTCTTCAAGTCTTCATTGGGCTCCTGCGACGGCTTTTGCGACACCGTCTTCTCCATTTTCTGGAACGCCTGTTTGCCTTCGGCCCCCATGCGCTCCAGACTCCTCCTCAGGCCATCCAGTTGCCCGGACAGTGTGTCCACCCTCTGCATCAATTTTTCCTGGACGGCCCGCAGAGGCTTAAGATCGACGGCGTCGCCCCTGGTGTCTTTGCCAATGGCCGCTATCTGCCTTTCGACCCTGTCTAGTGCCTTGACTGCGAGATCAGCCCGCTCAAAGGGCTGCCTGGTCTCGCACTCGAGCCACCTTTTGACCTCCCTTGTCTCCCTCAGGCCCCCCGCTATGTCTTGTCGGGCCTGTGCCAACTCCGCAAGGAACCCCTGAGAGAGCTCGGCCAGCTCCTTGTTGTGAGCTCGCTCCACCCTCACCAACTCCTTTGCGTGTCGGCTTCGCTCAGTTTCAAGGCTCACTTTATGCCTTGACCTTGAGTCTGAGAGAGACAGGCACGTTTCGTACAGGGTCTGCAAACTCTCCAACGCGACCACCTTGCACTCCCTTTTCATGTTGCCCGCTTGTTCCAGGGCTTCTTTGCCTTTCAGCAACATTTCATTAGCCACCTTTGTGGCCATATCCATCACGACGCCCCTGCATCTACGCGTCGAAGGAGCCAACATACTTGGTCTGCCAGCTGGATGGGGTTCTCCGTCTGACACGTCCGACCCTAATCTTTCGCTTTCCACCAGTCTGGAATCCTCTTTCCAGGCCTCGATCCTCACCGCCGCGTCCACCCCTGGGGAACCCGCAGGTCCGGGAACCTGAGCGTCCCCACTCGACACTGAGAGAGGCACCGAATCCCCCGAGATCCGCTCCCCAATCCTACGGGGTGGCGGAGCGGGCTTTCCTGATCCCTGACTGGCCACAACACCTTTTCTTTTTGGCACTGTCGATGCTGCACTTCCTTTTTGTGACATATTTACTTAACAATAATAAAAAACACAATTAAAACAAACAAATAAAAAACACAATTAAAATACTTAGTCTAAACTAACTTAACTGGACTATATGAGTATCCGCCCAGTGCGGTGTTCTTCAGCTTCGCAGCCTTGTCTTTTTCTTTTCAGCAGTGTTGTTCTTGTCTTATTCGAGTTTGGCACAAGACAGCGAAAAACGGTCAGGCTAGAATTTCTTCTTTTTTGACGCGCTTTCGAATGATACCAAACTCGACCACTCCAGGATTTGTATTTCGGGAAACACTCTGCGGGGGGGTGAGGTAATTTTAAAAAGAGGGGAGGGGGGGGGCGGTAGTTCGTGAGCTGTTATTTGGTGGGGGCCCAAATTGCCCCAGGAACACTGTAACCGGAGGGAAGGTTACGTCAGATGTTCTTTGACGAGGGCCCAACTTGCCCCAGGTGGTATTAGAATCCTTAGTGGGGGGCCCAACTTGCCCCAGCTGATACGGCCCGGCTATTTCACGTGACGCTGTGGAGAGGTGAGGTAATTTTGAGGTGAGGGAGGGGGGAGGTTCGTCAGTTGTATTTATTGGGGGCCCAAATTGCCCCAGGCAAACTTCAACCGGAGGGGAAGCTACGTCCGATGATATTTGACGAGGGCCCAACTTGCCACAGGTGGTATTTGTAACTCTTAGTGGGGGCCCAACTTGCCCCAGCCGACGGACGGTGTTTCGATTTGGTGTTGACTCTGCGGGGAGGTGAGGTAATTTGGAGGTGAGGAAAGGGTAGGGAGGTTTGTTAGTTGTATTTGGGGGGACCCAAATTGCCCCAGGCAATCTTCAACTGGATGGAAGGTTACGTCAGATGTTCTTTGACGAGGGCCCAACTTGCCCCAGGTGATATTAGAGTCCTTAGTGGGGAGCCCAAATTGCCCCAGCTGAGACTGCCCGTCAGTTTCAATTCAGTGTTGCTATTGGCAGTAGACTGATGATGGTTATGGTGACTGGATTTGGTTAACAACTGTTTCCCGACGACTGACACTATGTTGTCAGTACAACTGCTACTGTCAGTGACTTTTCCTCCTTGGCAGATGACGAATGATGTGACGGGGCTCAGTTGACAGATGCTTCTTGACAGCTGACACTATGCCGTCAATATGACAGATAGACAGCAACGATGCCAGCTGACAATTGGGTGATTGTATTCTCTCTAACTGACAGGCCAACGCTATGTGGAGGTGTTTCCGTCTCCGTGTACGTCAATGATATGATGACGACACTGTGCCTTTCTTTTCCTATAGAAATTTTGATTCCTAATAACTTCGTCAATTCTTGACGGATTTTAGACTTTTATATGTCAAATTAAAGGCACGCTAGCGTTCTATCGAGACTGACCTGCTGTATTCCTGCTTTCTCCATCCGCAACGGTAAAATCATCCGTCTTTCTGGTCACTAAGTAAATCTGGATAACTCCCGAAATCCTCCAAGAATTTTGCTGAAAATACCAAGGTACCTTCTTGCCGTACTACTAAGACACACACACACTTTACAGGGCTCTAGCTCACCACGAATAATTTTAAAAATTAATTTAGTGGGAGCTGATGTTGTTCGTGCCGCTGTGAGGTTGATACTGGGTTAGGTTAGGTTAGGTTAGGTTAGGTTAGGTTAGGTTAGGTTAGGTTAGGTTAGGTTAGGTTAGGTTAGGTTAGGTTAGGTTAGGTTAGGTTAGGTTAGGTTAGGTTAGGTTAGGTTAGGTTAGGTTAGGTTAGGTTAGGTTAGGTTAGGTTAGGTTAGGTTAGGTTAGGTTAGGTTAGGTTAGGTTAGGTTAGGTTAGGTTAGGTTAGGTTAGGTTAGGTTAGGTTAGGTTAGGT
>JAMBLF010000508.1:227500-232500 GCA_030578115.1 Leucoptera coffeella
GAGAACCCGCCGTGCCCAGTCATTAATTGCGTGAGCTCCGCCGATGGCCCCAACTTCCGCACGACCTTATACGCAGCAGACGCCCGTGGGAGAAACAGCTTGGTCACCGCAGCGGTGTCGCCACTCTGATACCTCCGGTCCCATTCGTCAATCGACCCAAGACGGATCAGTCTCCTGACGAATGACACCGGGCACTTATCATAGTGGGGCCGGCCCTTGAAGTTAAGCGCAGCCTCCTTTGCCAATTCGTCAGCCCTCTCGTTTCCCTCCAACCCCGCATGGGCCTTAACCCAGAACCAAAGCACAGCTTTGCCCTGGTGAGAAAGCTTTCTCAAGTTGGCCCGTGTCGTTACGGCGAGAGGATGAAGGGCGCCACTGTTGGCCACGGTTTGTAAGGCTGACATGGAGTCGCTGTAGATCGCAAAAGTTCCGGCCCGGCACTGGATGACCTCCTCCGTTGCCCTGCAGATTGCCAGCAGCTCTGCCTGGTACACTGTGCAGTACGACGACAGACCAAGCTTGATGGCCCTGGTCTCAACCCCGTCCCTCCAGATAGAGAGCGCGGCACCCACTTTCCCATCAATCCTGCTGCCGTCGGTGAATATCTGCACCTCAGAGCCACCGGCCGTCTCCACCTGTTCCTGACTTATCAGGCTCTCAAACGAAATCTCCAGACCAAGAGCCGGATGCGGAGCCTCCACCATAGGTATCAATCCCTCCACATCCCTCCCACCAAGTTCCGGCACGTCTGTCCCTTTCCTAGCCTGGTACAGGAAGGCCACCTCTCGAACCCTAAGATCCAGTGGTATCAGACCAGCTAGAACCAGTGCAGAGTGCAGGGACACCGTACGGTAGGCTCTACACATCTTCTGGGCGAAGACCCTCTGCAAGGAATCTAACTGCTTCTTGACCCCCAGCTTGGCTACTGCGGGCGCCCAGGACGCTGCCGCGTACAAGACTATTGGTTCCACCGCCGCGACGTAGATGGTTCGGATGACCTCTGGATGCAGGCCCCAGCTGACCCTCGCCGCCCGCGCAAGCTGCCTGTACACGCTCGACACCCTACGGCACACATCTGCAACATGAGAATTAAAGGTGAGTTTATTATCTATTATAAGCCCTAGAACTTTAATTTTCTGCACGATACGAACATCCATCCCACCCATGTGAAGGCGAGGGTTGTCAAATTTCAGCTTTCTTGTTATCACCATGGCATTTGTTTTATGTGGAGCGAATCTGAGCTTGTGATTGACACCCCACGCCCACACATGTGCGAGAACGATGTTCGCCTCACCCTCTATTTCCAGAGCGTTATCACCATCGAACAAGAGCACTATGTCATCAGCAAAAGCCTGGACATAGCACCCCCTCGCGCTCAGCTGATGCAGCAATGTATCCAGGAGCAGGTTCCAAAGCATCGGTCCACCTATAGAGCCCTGCACACAGCCCTTTTCCGCCTGTCTTTCGTGTTCAACACCTCCGTACCGTAGTCTCACTGATCTGTCCCTGAGATAGCTGTCCATTACTCTACGAAGGTTCAATGGACAACCCTCCTCTGCCAGTCGCACCTTTATTGCAGGCCACCACGCGCTGTCAAAAGCGCCCTCTATGTCCAACGATATCATTGTCACTATCTTTTTCATGTCCAATTTGGATCTGATATGTTGCATAAGATCATTAAGGGCGTCCTCAGTGCCCCTCTGTGGCATGAATCCATATTGATGGCGACTAAAACTAGGCAGAAGATAATATCGAAGGCGACTCATCAACATTTTCTCGTAGATTTTGCCTATGACCGGCAGAAGTCCTATTGGTCGATATGATTTTGGACCTTTATAGTTTTCTTTCCCTGGTTTCCTCAACACTATAACGGTCGCCTCCTTCCACCTTTTGGGGAAGTGATGACAAGCCAAACACTCGTTAAAGAGTCCCAGAAACAAACCAGGGTCGCTCGCTATTGCCCTCTGGCATATATCTGCCGTCAGTCCATCTGATCCTGGGGCCTTCTTCGGGTTGAAGGATCCTACAGCTCTCATCATCTCCATTTCGGTAAATGGAGGATCCGCGGTTGCAGAGCCATCGCACGTGTTAACATGTTCCGCTTTTTTCCGGACCGATCGATGATGGAGGTTGTCCTCCTCCGCTCTATCGTTGGGGTAAAAGGTCACGGCCAATAGTTCTGCTGACTCTTCTACACTAAGCACTTTTCCTTCCTTTTCCAATGGAATATCTTCCTCTCTATGTCGTGTCCTTCCCATAACTCTATATATCCCCTCCCATACTCCTTCTCGATCTTGCCTTTGGCAGAATTGCTTCCAACTATCTGTTTGGGCTTTTACCACTGCCAGCTCATATTCTTCTTTATGTTTCAGGTACTCCGCCACTACAGCCACTCTCCGGATTGGTGCAGCTGATCTGACTCTGCGTTTCCTGGTAGCAACTCCTTTTTTCTTTTCTGCGAGCGCCGGAGTCCACCATGACATGGTAAGTTTACTCTTGTTTTCTTTTTTTGGCATTGATTCTAACGCGGACTGGTGAATGATCTGGTGAATTTTCTCTACCCTATTTTCTAAATTTTGCACCGGGTTACAGTCTTCTATATTTTCTGAGTCTATGTTGTAGGTTATTTGCATCTGTTTTAAAAGCTCTCCAAATTTGTGCCAATTTGCTTTTGCGGTGTTAAATATTCTAGTGGTACGCTGTATATTGATGCCTTTTGATCTTTGTTGATTAATTTTAAAAGTTATTGTATTGTGATCAGAACTTGTATGACCTTCGAGAACCTTCCAATCATCCACCAATCCCATAACTTCCAAGGACCCAACTGTAATATCAATGTAGCTGCAGTAGCGTTTCCCTCCCCTGACCGTGTCGAACGTTGGGATTGATCCCCTATTGAGTATGTGAAGGCCCATCTCCTCTATTGATCCGATAACTTCGTCCCCTCTGTGGTCTGTTTGTGGGCTTCCCCACCAAATACTTTTGGAGTTGACGTCCCCACCGAGCAGAAGACGCTCATGCCCCATCCTCTCTCCAATCATTCCCAGGTGCTCCAAGTACTGTGCCAATGGCCTATCTGGCTCAAAATAGAAGGACACCAAGGAGTTTCTCCACGCCTCTTTCCTTACCCTGATAGTCACAATGTTATTTGTGGTGAGCTCAGGGCACTGCTGGACGTCAAGATCGTAGTCAAAGACGGCGATCGCGGCCTTTACCACCCCTTCGGAGGAACCCTGGAAGACCCTCACCCCACTGTAGCTCCTCATTCTTCCTGCACTTCCCACATATGGCTCTTGTATTAGGGCGATCGCCGCTCCACTCCTCTTTGCCTCTATTAAGAGCTCCTCTGTGGCCAGCTTCTTCCTTTGAAGATTGACCTGGAGCACCACGCACGACTGGGAAGCGCCCGGGGAGCCCTCAGCAATACGATACCGCTGACCGTGCAAGAGTCTCCCAGCGTCGTCTCACCGGGCACACACCGTCAAAGACATTATGCTCCAGATTAGCAAGACCCGCCTTAGCACAGTTCCTGCATGCTGGGGGCATCCCCGTAAGCAGAACGTCACATTTCGCCTTGGTATGAGGCCCACCACAGTGACTGCACACGTCCACCTCTTCCTTGCAGTACCTCTTGCTATGACCATATTCCAGGCACCGCGAGCACTGAACCAGCGGAGACTGATCCAGTACCCTTACGCACTGCAAGTCAATATGCATCCTTCCAGCTGTGGTAGCTCTTTTCCAGACCGGTGGCGAAACCTCCACTACCACGTGACCGACAAGATGATTCCGGGACCTTTTTCTAAATTTCACTCTCACCTGACAGTCATTCTCTTCCAACCCCATAAAAAGCTCCTTGTTTTGGTTTAGGACCGCCTTCTGCACATCCTCGTCGCTATGGTACAGAAGTACGTCCCTAAGCGACAAGAGAGGATTCCTGTTTTTCACCTCCTCTACTTTTAGCCTGTTCCCCGCCTTTTGCAGTCTGTCCTTGATCTTTTCTGTCTCTTCCTTATCTCTGCATCCCATTATGATCTTCCGGTCCTTCGCCTTTCGCACTCTATCCACTTTCACCCATCCTTCCTTTGCATCTACTATCTTCCGAATCTTGTCCAAGACCACCTCTCCAGTGTCTTGATCATCTTCCGAGGTCACCACAATAGAATGCAGGGCCCCCTGCGACGGTAAAGCGCCAGCACCCCCAACCGTCACCGCAGCAGCACTGTTGTGACCTAAGTTTGGGTTGCAGCACCGTCCGTCCATCATCACCTTCAATTCCTCCATCCTCCTATTGTTATCCATCAATATCCTTGAATGCTCCGTCAACTTAGCCATGATGGTATCCTGGGTTAGAGTATCCTCCCGCCGGTCAGAGACCAAGTCCCCGTCAACTACATTATCCACCACCTTTTCCTTTTTCCCGACTTTCTTCTCATTTTCAGATTCTTTTACTAGTTGGTACAATCTGTCAACAGCTTCTAAAACGGCACTCTTTATTTCTGCTTTCAGGTTTCTGGAGTTATTCAGATGGAGTTTAGCCTTGTTCAAGCACGCTCTGGCCTCCGCAGTTCTATCCCGAGTGCCGGACACACCAGCTCCCGACGCAGCGACCCGCCGCTCTCCGGACAGTGACGAAGACGAGGTGGCACCAATGTGGGCAGCCTCCCACTCCCCAACACTGCGCCTGACAGCCGAAGATCGCTCAGGACCCGGCGAGCGCCGTGCAGCCGCCCCCTGTCCACCCTGACTGGTTGGTGTCCTGATTCCGAACATAATCGATGGAGGGAAGTGTCAACTTGTAAAAGTATGTATGTATAAATGTATAAAACTATCTGCTTTAGATATTAATAGTTGTATAAAACTAAATTAGTATTGTTAATTATTATTATTCAATAAATTTGATGCAAAACAAAAAAAAAAAAAAAATTTTTTTTTTTTTTTTTTTTTTTACAGTTTATTATTAGTGTAAGAGTAAAATATTCTAAGTTAAATACTGATAT
>JAMBLF010000508.1:240000-242500 GCA_030578115.1 Leucoptera coffeella
ATATCGGCGCGTGTCCATTTGTTTCTGGGTGCCACCGCCTCTCTGGTGGTGAGGCCCTTTTGCCGTTGAAGGGGCTTTGAACCACATGACTGGCTCTTTGGATATGCGCAGCTGCAGCTTGTAAGCCGCCAACGAAGGCTCTCTTTAGGGATGATGTTGCTTCCCTCGCTTCTGCTTGGACCCTCAGCCTTTCACGGGCATCCTCTACCCCTCGCTGGGGCGCTCCTCCTCTGCAACTCCTCGGAGCCACTAGCGGTGTGCCCCTAGGTCAGTGGGAGGTGACCCGGTCACAAGGGTGCCCCGGTGTTTGAGAAGAAAGCCAAGGCTTTCCCCTCTGTCCTCGTACACCACCACTTCATGGCGTTCCGAGGCCTCAATGGCACCCAAGTGATCCACCACCTCACCCCTTAAATGACCCACTACCGCTGCGTCCACGCTGATGATTTTTTGGTGGGTTACCCTCCTTTTCTCCTTCGGCTCCCAGCCGGGCCAGCACCACACATGCCTGAGAAAATTGACTTTTGTCAGGATTGCCCTCGAACAGTAAAACTGTTTTTGTTACGTATTAGTAACAGGCGGCAATCCTGGCCAGCCACACTGACAGAAGTCAGTGTGTCAAAACGTCTTTTCTTCTCAAGCTCGTCCTAAAGGTGCTCCCCGTTGTGAGAGCCGCGAGCCCAGGTGATATTGTAACCCACTTCTCGTTTGAGTTACAGTAGGCGACTCCCAGTCTTTCCGTATTGCTGTCCATGAATAGGGGCCACTCCCCTCAGCCTCAGTTTTGGCGTCCCCACTTCCCCTAGCAGAAGAACCTGTCGTTTCTTCTAGTGGTATAGGATGGGGTCTGCTTGCTGTGGGTGATGTTGGCCACGCTGATGGTCCTGGCGCCGTATCCCC
This sequence comes from Leucoptera coffeella, assembly GCA_030578115.1. Taxonomy (NCBI): domain Eukaryota; kingdom Metazoa; phylum Arthropoda; class Insecta; order Lepidoptera; family Lyonetiidae; genus Leucoptera; species Leucoptera coffeella. The sequence continues at coordinate 240,898 of JAMBLF010000508.1, forward strand.
CCCGCTCGGCAGTTGTTAGTCCGTCTGCAGCCGGCGTTTCTTTTGGCAGCAGTTTTAAATGCCGCCTCGGCAAATTCCAGAAAAGGCGTCCTTTTATTCGCATCCGATTAAAACCGCCCGCAGGGTCCATTTGTTAACGTTTGTGAAAATTCTGTTCTCAAGGTCCACTCGCCCTGCACCAAACCTAGGGCATTCGAACAGCACGTGCCACACGGACTCACATACTGTAGGGTCACACTCGCACCCGGACTGTCTTTCAACTTAAACCGGTGCAAGTACTCCCCTATTCCACCATGTCCCGTTAGCACCTGAACGAGAGTCGGCGTGAGGCGTGTCGATCTTATGATCCTGTACGCCTGGTCAACGTCCGGAAGAAATTCCTTGGTCGTCCTCGCTCTCGTCGAGGATGAGTACCGGCCCTGCCATTTGCGCACGGTCTCCTTCCTGATCAGGTTTCTAACGTAGGACAGGGGGACCTCTGCGTAGTCCGGTGGGGTTACCCTGTTCCAGTGCTGCCTCCTTGGCCAGTTGGTCTGCCCTCTCATTCCCCGGCGTTCCCACGTGGTGCTCTGAGCCAAAAGAGTCGGACTGTCCTGCCCTGCCGCTCTATGTCTCCCATGCTCTCTCTAATTGCCTTTGCCAGCGGATATGACCTACTCTGTGGCTCTTGAGTAATTCCAACGAAGATCGGGAATCACTCATTATGTTGACCACAGATTCACAGCTGAGCTGCACCATCTGCATGGCCCTAAACAGCGCATAGAGCTCCGCCTGGAAGACCGTGCAGCCCGGGTCAAGGCTGAATTTAGAGCTTCGTTATTTTCCCTGTTTTCGTCGCCCACCATGTCAAGGCCGCACCCACTTTGTTGGATATCTTACTTCCATCAGTGTATATATGTGGGCCTTCAATCCGGTGGGACTCTAGGGTCTCGGCATCCATGCTTTCTAGCAACTCAAAGTCCACGGTTGTTATTGTGGACGGAATGCGGTTTCTCTAAATAGCCCACCACCTTCTCCACGGCTTTGTTTGGAGACAAGTAGTCTAGGGACAGTCCCTTCTTGGCCCGAGTAGAGACTGGCTGCCTCCTGGACCCTGAGGTCCAGTGGCAGCAATCCCGCGAGAACCGTTGCCGCCGTCAATGAGACCGTTACGGTACGCCCTGCAGATTTTTTGTGCGAAGCCCCTTTGGAGAGCGTTCAGCTGACCTTGGATCATCCGAAGCTCCGTCGCTGGGGCCCACACGCTTGCCGCGTACAATACGATAGGTTCAATGACCGAGACGTTTATAGTCCTGACAACCTCCCCATTCAGACCCCATGTCACCCTCGCCGCGCACGCCAGCTGCTTGTATATATCCGTGGATTTTCTTACAGACCTCCGCCACGTGCGCCTTGAATGTGAGGTTACGGTCTATGGTTAGGTTAGGTTAGTAGGTTAGGTTAGGTTAGGTTAGGTTAGGTTAGGTTAGGTTAGGTTAGGTTAGGTTAGGTTAGGTTAGGTTAGGTTAGGTTAGGTTAGGTTAGGTTAGGTTAGGTTAGGTTAGGTTTAGGTTAGGTTAGGTTAGGTTAGGTTAGGTTAGGTTAGGTTAGGTTAGGTTAGGTT
>JAMBLF010000508.1:247500-249350 GCA_030578115.1 Leucoptera coffeella
TACAATAATAAATAACATTTCCAATTTTTAAAACTATTTCCATTATTATATTGTTTACATTATACTCATACATATTAATTATTTTACATTCTATTTTATTTAAATACATCATAAAATACAATATTCACCAAATTAAAAGTAACAGCAATAACATTATTAAAACAATTAAAAATAACAATAATAACATTACAAACAATAATTATATTCATTAACATTCATTAAACAATAATAAATAACATTTCCAATTTTTAAAACTATTTACATTATACTATTTACATTATACTCATACATATTAATCATTTTACATTCTATTTCATTTAAATACATCATAAAACACAATATTCACTAAATTAACAATAATAACATTATAAAACAATTAAAAATACCAACAATAACACTACAAACAATAATTATATTCATTAAAATTCATAAAACAATAATAAATAACATTTCCAATTATCAAAATATTCATTAAACAAGCTTTGAAACAAGCTGGTTTTAGAAATCAGCAACAGATGTCGCAGCACGCTCAAAAGATTGGCTCAAAAGATCGCCCCACGTCTTGTCACCGTCCTGCCACGGACCAATGGGAAACGAAGGAACTACACCGTCTCCTCAGTTAGCCAGAGCCCGCTCCGGCGTGTGGACGTGGGGTCACGCCCAAGTTTCCCCTTTTTCTTACTATCGCGTGTGTATATTCCTTATAAATTATGATCAAATACCAATGCGTATATCTCAGGCCCCGTTGCAACCCCATACCGCAGAACCTAAAACACGGTCCCAACGTGTTTCGGTAACGATTAATGAGTGGATATGTGAATTATCGTGATTTTAAAGTGCGCTTATCTTAATTTGTATTTTATGTTATTTAATATATATTGTCCTTTTCTTATCTTTTTTCAATGTCATATTATATGTAGTTTATCAAGCCCTATCTTACAATATCAAAATCTTAACCTAATTATATTTCATTAATTAAATATTTCAATTTTTCATACTTTTACTATAATGTCAATTTATATCATTTCCTTAACTTATATATTAAATTTTTTACTTGAATCTACATTTCTATTCTGCACTTCACTGGTTTTAATATATGTAATATGTTAAAGTGCTCTAATTTACGAGATTTAGCCTTAATAAGTGCATGTACCTTTTTGTAAATGCATACATGTACTTGCGTTGTAACAGATTTCTACTAACGCTTATTTAGAATGGCTACCCACCATTTTATATATTTATTATTAACAATCATTATATCATTTTATATGTGTATTAATTCGATTTCAATATTATGTCATTATCTTATAGTATAATGTCCCATTATCATTCTATTTCAGTTACTATATTATTTAATATTATTTATTACATATTCCAATCATTATATCATTGTATTATATTATCATATTAATATTATTATATTGTATCATACTATCATATTATCATTTATTACATATTTTAATTATTATATCATTGTATTATATTATTATATTATCATATTTCCAATCATTATATCATTGTATTGTATTATATATTCCCCATCATGAGTATTATGTCATTGTTCAATTAATAATTATCTAATCCATATTATATTCAAATACTATATCCATACTATATATATAATTACAATTTCCATGTCTTCCCAATTATTATTATTATTAGCTATTTACATGCATATATATTTTAACCCTAACTAAACTATGTAGGTATGCTCCTCGATGGGAGTCAAGTTTGACTCCGCCGTATGCCTTTTTTCACAGCAATGATCCACCATCACCAGATCCAGTCCTACGATCATACTACATACATACATACATGCGTACTCAACTTTCATACTACTCATCATAATT